>CAEGAE010006707.1:0-42994 GCA_903067095.1 Girardinus metallicus
TAGACGGCATAATGGGGAGAGAGGCTGTGCTGGACCGGTGGCTTGATCTATCTATGCGATCAAAGCTAAGCCAAAATGTTTTTGTCTCTATACATACAATAAATAATAATAAATAAATATTGGCTGCCTCTTTTTTTTTCTTCATTAGTACGTCATGTTGGTGACTGAAGCCTGTTATGACTTCTTCTGACAGGTTGGCAGAAGAAATGCTGTCCATAATGTTTCTATAAGCTGACTAATTTCTATAATGCCTAATGATTATGTGGTACTTAATGTCTGAGTTGTAATTATTCCTGACTTTTTGATGCTTTATCTTGCAGGTGGCGAGAAATGCTCTCCAGGCTAAACCGAGTGGACAAAGTATTTTGAATGTGATGGTGTACACACAGAGGTGAGTCTGGTTAGTTTTGCTCACACTTCTCTTTAAAATGTTTATTTATTATCCTAATGTGTCTGTTATGTATCCCGTTGTTCCTCCGGGCTGGGAAAACCAGGCATTCTTCTGTTGGTTCATGTGTTTCTTCCTACGTCCAAAGGTCACAAGAAGAATCCAAAACAGCTCATGTCAAACTGTGGACCATGTTGTCAGATATGTGCAGGTATGTTGTTATTCTAATGATCCTACTTCTTGTGTAGAAGCACTTTCTCATTGCCCTAGTTTGCTATTTGAATGTAGCTGTGCTACATATTGTTAATAATTTTTATCATTCGTCTTCTTGGTATTTTGTCAAAGATGGGAGCCAATGTTGAAGCCTTCCTCGTTGGTGTGGAACCAGGACAGCCCTTCCTCCTGCATGTTGGTGAAAACAAGAGCAGCACCAAAGACACTTCACCATCAGTGATCACAAGACCATCTGTGGCCATCCATGGCGCACAAGACCATCCTTGGTAGCTTTTGATGAACTTTCAAAGTACACTTCACCTTCAGTGCAAAGTACCATGAATTCCTCAACAACTTCTGTACCTTAATCCATCCATCCATCCATTTTCATTACACCCTTGTCCCTTAGTGGGGGGTTACATTAATCCAACCTTTTTTAACATTGATGTGACTTTTGCACGACAATTGAGGAGATGAATATCCTTGCTTTTATTTTGCCTGGCAGAGTGGACACTCTTTGTTATGATGATCATTTAAATGCATACTGTGCCAATAAGAGGATTTGTTTTATGTTCTTCCAATTAAGGACTTGGTTTATCACCGTCCCTATGGCAAGCAGTTTTCTCCATGGTCAGCATCGAAGGCCATATTGTCATTGAGGGAGTCCAGCCAACATTCCTGACAGGACTGGGAGCCTAAAGAGGGTGAATATTAATACATTCACTTCTGCTGTGTTTAATGTGTTTTTCTTTATTATTATTTAGTTGTCATTATTTTCTAGAAAGCAGCTTTTACTTACACATTAAAAGTTTTTTTTTTTATTTTGATTTTAGTCACATTTTTTAGATAATTATTGAATTTTAAAATTAATTATGACCAAAAAAATCCCTTGTCTAATTTTGCCACCTTGTTTATCACATAAGATCTGCTAAGAATTTTCATTTTTGTACCAAAATTATTAATTTATTTTTTCAATAACTAGTCATTATTGTGTAACCCATGCTCAAGCTGAGCGATGGGATGTAAAAGTGTGGCAGAATGTTTTGCAAACCAGACCCAAGATAATTTACTGCTTCTTATACTTATCTTAAAATGTCTCATTATGCGAAAATGTAGCCGTCTGTGGGGTGGCACAGATCCCTCCAAAAGTGGTGTTCAGTCACACCCTGGTTGGCATGCCACACAGGGCCTGTCAGAAAAAGCAAGAAGAATACCCATCCTTCACCTTCCCCAGAATGGCACCTTCCAAAGCGGATCCCCTGTCTACCCATTCCCCAGGCCCCAGATAAGAAGCTCATCCGTCATCCGCTGGGGCCACATTAAATTTTAACTCTGGTTACTGAGTGTGGCCATTCAAACTTTTATCTCAAACCTTCTTTATCTTCTTTTCATTAAGTTCTCAAGCACTAATAGCCCTGCGAGTCTCCGCCGGGGTAAGGATGATGTTCTGAATAATGAAAGCTCATTATTTCTCCACAGAATGCTTGTTAATTCAAATGATGATATTAAAACTATAGTAGCCCTCAGCAGTCGGGTGATTTCTAGCATACTTTATCATGTATCAATATATACTCTGTTTGTCAAAACTGCCCCGAGCCTGGGCTGACATTCTCCTCCCGAGGAGTGGAGTGCTTCAGCAGGCCTGCAATACTCTAAGGTGACAACTGGCAGAGTTTGTGCCTTTAGGAAAGGAGGAGGGAAGAAGAGATGAAGGCAGTGATGGGGAGACTGATGAAACTCAAAGAGCCGTCACTGTGCTCCCATGTCTCTTTGACGTTTTTTTTTTTTTTTTTTTTTTTTCTGTCATGCCCACATGAATCCACACACACACACAAGCACACACCACACACGGTCCTGTTACACATTTATACACCCATGCACAAATGAACTCACATCTGTCATCCTCATCTGTCTTGCTTCATATCTGCACATGTGAGCAGGCATTTGCACTTCCTTACATAAGTTTGTATGAAAACACATAGACAAGTGTGTTCATTAACCTCCAAAAACACAGTTTTAACATAACATGACAGTTTGTGTTGGTACAATAATTAAGAATGAAATTAGATTTTTTTTTATTTTTTTTTTAACATTTAAAATTATCTCCCCTGTGCACACACCATGTCTTGCGAAAGTATTTGCGCACCTTGTGCTTGTTCAGATTTTGTCATGTTGCAACTGCAAGCATTAGTATATTTTAATAGATTGTGAAAAACAACCCAAAATAGCACCTGGCTCATAATTCTGTGCAAATTATCTCAAGTACAGTTAAATTGGATGGTGATAGATGGTAATTATATATGTAATATATTTTTTTTTTCCCACCAATTCTTATTTGGTATAGACTCCAAATAATTTCACTGGGCTTTTTTATAATATTTGACAAACTTTGATCTCAACTATTCCATTGCAACTAATTTTACTTGGGCCAATAGGGATAGTTGTACGTAGGAAAAACTTGAAAAAAAATGTGAAAAACGTCACAGTACACTCTGTTTTGTGTCGGTCTATGATACTTAATTTCAACAAAATGCATTGAGGTTTGTCACTGTCTTATGACTAAGTTTAAAGACTTGAAGAAAAATGTTTACAAATCAGACTCGCATTCACATAATAACAAATATTTGTTATCTCAGGAATGTACTTATTCTGTATCCTGAAGCCTTGCATTTACAATATCTTAGAAAATGCTTTCACTTCATTATTACAACTTTATACCTGAAGGGGTGAGTGTGATGACAGTGCGACCCAAACGGTGTTCTTATTATGGGTTTCTTGAGAGCGCAAAACCAAAGAAAGAGGAAGACAGCAGAGTAGATTCATTTATATAAACCTTACCCTCCAGTACAGTTATGTAAAAAATGTACAATTGACATCGTTTTGGTCAAGCTACTTAGAGACGGACTGATAGAAAATCTGTCCGTCTCTAAGTAAAGTTAAACAGTGAGGCTTCTTCACGGTAGAAGCACTTCACAGGAACCAGGCGTGCAAGCCTGACTGGTTGGTTTACTGTGTTTTGACTTCCTTAACCTCCTATCCCCACCCCATTCGGATGGCCCAACCCGATTATCTGTAAGCTTCCCTCCAGGCATCAGGTTTCATAAGCAAAAGCCTCTAGCACAATGTCACTAAGCTGGAGGGCCCCGAGGGCCTTAAGAAGTGTTCACATCTAGATCTCATTTTTATAACAACGCGTGGATAAAAAGTGAAAGCCTAGCTGCGGCTTCGAGAAAACGGACTGCGCAGAGCAACAAAACAGAATTTGTTCAAGCTGCGTTGGCAACAAAATTACGTTGCAGAAAATATTATTCAGCAGCAAAAGTGCGAGTGAGCATGTCAAAGGTTAGGGGTCAGAGGTGGTAAATTCCAGGTTAGGTCTTATTGCCTAAAGGTTATGACTGCTCCTTTAGGTTATAAACTGACATGGTCCTTGTTTTTAGCATGATAGATTTAGAGAAACCTACATATATTAGCTATATAGTTAGCTATATTTATGTGCTAACTGAGCTTGTTTTTCTTTCTCTTCATATTTGTTTTCCTGTGTTGCTTTATGCCCCTGAACTTTTCCTTGAAAGGCTTTTAAAGGAGCGTAGTGAGTACTCAGAGAGTGGCAGGCAGCCAAGGACAGCGGACCTGGAGGGTAGACAGCATTAGTTGTGAATTAGACACACTCACGCTCAGACTGGCACACTGGCCATCGCTACAGCTACATTTGGCCTTTAGTTTGCCTGCTTAGTGTGTATAATGTGTTTGTGCGTGTGCATATTTGTGAGTGGCAGTAAATGTTGCCAGTTGCCGGTGGTGCCCCGTTTCCCGGTATCCGGTTAGTATCTCAGCGTGCACGGCTCACTGCGGAACCAAAACAACAACCACCAAGTGCAACTCAGCAATCAGGATCCGCTTTGCTCGTCTTCCTTGCGCAGTGACATGCACCTGGAATAAGCCGGGGAGCTGTTTTACCTTTACACACTGAGCTGTCCAAAGCCCTTCTTCCAAACTTTGTTACGTCCTCCGACATCCAGTTCCCGGCATGAAAGCCACAACAGTTTGACACTAATTATGCTTCATTGAGTCTCTTCTCTGAAGTCATGCAGGTAGCATTTGGAGCTGCTCAGGTGTCAGAATGAATTACACACACTCAAAGAAACTTGAGTCTCTTTGACTTTTTGTGCTGACTTGTCTCCGTGATTTATTACTTCACGCTACACCAATAATTAACTTAAAGCTGAAACTGCGATGAGAACATTCAGTTGTAGATAGAAGATACACATAAATCATTTTTGTGTGTTCTCCTTATTAAAGACCCAGATACATTATTTATGCAGTATTTATGTATTTGTTGCGTTGTGAAGGTATTCATAACACATTAGCTTTTTTCACATTTAGTCATGTTAAAACCCCAAACTCTTAAGTTGCTTTTTAGACTAAGACAGTAAAGAAAAGAGAAGTGGGAAGATAACGTTTTACAAATAAAAAATCTTGAATAATGTATTTCAAGCCATTTACTTGGATAGGCTTAACCCTGTAATGAAATCCAGTGCAACCAGTCATCTTGAGAAGTAATCTAAAAATTACATCAGACATTCGTGTCATTTTTTTTTTTTTCACAGCATAAATTCTGCCATTCTTTGAAGGCTTTAGTATCATGGCCATCGCCTTCCTACTAAGTTTTACATCTTCCTTCAGTGCTCCATGTACGGTTTCTCCATTGACCTGGATTTCTCCAGGCCAATCAGCGAACAGCAGTTGTGAACGATTCCGTTGTTTGGGCTGTTTTAGAGTTGAAGTCTGCCTTTAGTTTGGCAATGTCATGAATGAACCTGTTCAGTCTGTGTTGGCCATACTTCCAAATATTGTACGCATATTAATACCCACCTCACTTGCCTGTTCACAGTGGTTAGTAGTGACAGAGTAACGTTAAACCTCAACAGAGTCTGTACCTCCAGGAAGCAACTGTTTCTCCATAGCCCAGGGTCCAGAGGCCTCTGTATGAAGCAAAGCACAATATAAGTGGCTGGTTTCTACCAGGCTAACACTTTAGAAGATTGTTAAAGAAAAAATAGCCTCATGAAATCCAACAAACGCACAATCCATGCCATTTTGAGAGCTCTGGAGAGTCTTAATGCAGAGTTAGGTTATAAAGCCATACCCCAAGCTTTGCATATCTCAGGAAGAACTGTTCAATCCATCAGCTGAAAACAGAGAAAATATAGCACAACTGCAAACCTACCAAGACAAGGTGTTCAACCGAAAGTAAATGGATAACGCAGCATTAATAAGACAAGTAGCCAAGCGGCCCATGGCAACTCTGAATAAGCAGCAGAAATCCACAGCTTAAATGTGAGAATCTATTGAATCGGTTTTCGTTTTGTACTCCACAACGGCTGGCTTTATAAACGAGAGGCAAGAAGAAAACTGCTTTTGAAAGAAGGCAGTAATGACTCCCATTTGCAGGATATGTGGAAAGTGGGGACTGGCTCAGATAAGCCTAAAATCTAACTTTGTGGCCTACATGTAAATGTTATATGTGGAGAAAAAACTACAGTTCACATCCCTGAAAACACTATCCCCATGGTGAAGGACGGTGGCATCATGGTCTAAGTATAATTTTTAATAGGATGGAATAGAATAGAAATGTCCTTTATTGTCCTACACTGGGGAAATTCACTTGTAACAGCAACAAACTGACTGGCAATCAAGGCATGTAAACTCACATGAAGTTTCCATCAGAGATGGAAATGCTGGTCAGTCCTGATGGGAGGAGGAATGGGGCAAATAAAACGCCAATACTGGAAGAAAAGCTGCTTGATACTCCAAGTGCTGAGAAAGCTTTATAGGTACATCTTCCAACAGGATAACGTCCCTACATATACAATGAAATTATATAGCTCACAGCACATTTATGTGTTAGAATCGACTGAATTGGAAGCAAAGGTGCATGTCACGCTTACCAGATTTTAATTTTAAGTAAACCTTGTTTTATTTTGCTTTCAAGGAGCATTTTTTGTCAAGTTCCATCATGTGAAGTCCTAAAAAATACTTGTAATGTTCAGATTCAAAAATGACAAAATTTGAAAAAGTTCAAGAGGTATGATTTTTTTTTTGTTGTTGTCAAAACAGTGCTTAACAATAAAACAACCTTCTCATTTGCAACTATTATTTTTTTTTGTTTTTAATATCTGTTTCAATTGGCACATAATCTGGTTTGAAAAGCTAGCTTTGCCTCAATCCCCCCCCCTCTCCCTTCTCCGTCTCTTCCTTCTTCCTTTTCTCGATGCCTTCCTCCCTCCATATAGCATACAGTGCAAGTGAAACAGTGTGGAAACTGTTGTCCTACCTGATAATGGATTTGGTGGCCCCCCTGCAGGCATGAACCATTGGCACATAGTGAATACTACTGCGGGATCAGGAGAGAACAGAAAAGGAGGGAGTGGAAGAGGGAGGGAGAGAAAGAAGATGAAGAAGGCATGGGTCGGATAAAGACAGAAATCCTGTGGCTTCCCTTTTTTTTTTTTTTTTCTTTTTTTTTTTTTTTGCAAGTGGGGTAGGCTAAAGCTGTCGCCATAATCTGTTGTCAAGACACAAGGCCTCTGTAATGTCTTCCATCAGCAAGTGGATTATGTGCAGGGGAATTGTAATTTACACCAGCTTCACTTTTATGTGTCGCTCGGCTTAAAAGTTAATAGCATTTAGCTCAACAATAGCCCAGCCACGTCGAGCCCGGTCTGCAGCCATCTACAAGTGAGGCTTGATTGAGGTGTAGTCATTCTGAAGCTATGACAATAGGCAGTTCTTACTGAGCTAATTAGCGGATGCCTGCCTATCTTCACACCACACATGTCCTTTGTAACTGTCGCCGTCTAAATCTCTCTCCTAGTGTATTAGCGCAGGTTATTGTTTGCCCAGGTTCTCTTCAGTAATCCTGTGTAACGGCTGCATGTTTTGTCTTAAGGTTCCTAGATCATAGTCCTGAAATGCCGTGACCAGACATGCTTTTTAGACAATATTTGATTTTCTCTCAATTCCTCTCTTTTGGCTTTTGTGTCAAAGGAATTAAGAGATAAAACCTTGTGTCTGAAACTCAAGTTGTTGATATTAACCCTAGGAAAATGCACATTTAGAATTTAAATGAGGCTGGTGCGTATGTTAAAGCTGTGCCTCAGAGATTATGTTAAAGACAGTCTTAAAAAAAAAAAAAAAACCTTTGTCGAGTTGAACCATGCAGTGCAAAGGCAGTGTTTTTGATGGGATTCAGGCAGGATGTAGGTCACTGTCTTAAAAATAGCAACAATTTTATGAGAACTATGTAATTTTACACATTAACCACTTTGTTTTAGACAGCTAAGATGGAAACAAATTTTGTCTCACACATGATTATCTTAAATGAGAGGTTGACCTCTGGGGTCACATTCCAAAAATGTATGACGAAGTTGTTGGTAAAGAGTCAAAAGAGAGGAATTCAAGCCTTCCCCAGATTTTTTTTTTTTTTCCGAGCCACGTTGCCCTTGGGGAATTCAGGTGTGATGTTTTGAGGTATCCTCTGTTTCTCTCAGGGAGCCGTTGAGTGGCTGGTGAGGGGAATTAGGAATGGAATAAGGGTGTGGGAAGGTTGAGGTGTGTACATAATCTGACAGTTTGAGTTATACGTTGTGTGTGTGCAATAAAAAAGGCAAAAAAAAAAGGGGGGGTGCTCCTGTTAGTCAGGTGCTGCACTAAAACAGGTGGCAGGCCCGTCCTGTCAATCATCCTGAAAGGTAACTGAAACTTGGAGCAGATTTGCAAGAAATACATTTTACTGTTCAAACCAGGTGCTTACCGACAGAGTGCAGGTCACACTTAAGAGCAACCGTAAATCTAAAGGAGGATCCCACATAACCATCCTTCGATCCAGTTGTTTGACCTGCGCACTGAATTTCCACAGTACGATGACGAATCACTCTGCTGTAATATAAAAGAAAAAATTGCTACTGCAAACAATTAGATCTGGGGGAGATTGTTTCTTCCTACATTCTGTTGACATAAAAACTACAAAATATTTAATGTGGCTGGAAGACATAGTAAGTATCCATGCACGTATAAGAATTTGAGTTCTGTGTGATTAGCTAGACAGAACAAAACGTTCAGCAGAGGTAGGTTTTTGTAACACATATAATTTAGGATTTAATCCCATAAAGTTCAGTTTTAGTGTCTGTTAATGTGGACATACATGGTATTTTGGATGATGGATTAATGGGACCTTTGAGAGGCACTCAAAATTTTGGGTATTGTTTTTAATATTGTCCTGCTTTAAACTTCTCCACAGCTGACTCAAGTCAGCTGTCTGTTCCCTCATGTTCTCCTAAATCTTCACAGATCAATTGCAGTTAGGCTCAGATTAAATGACATACGACTTCATTTACTAATAATATCACTTCCGAAACAATTGTTTGCATTTGATTTTTTATTTATTTTTTATTACAAATCAAATTCATGTATTAAAGTAAAACTGACTGAATACAAATGCAATGTATCATTTTCCTTCCACTTTGTAGTTATGGGCTACTTTGTGTTTATCTCTAAAACAAAAATAAAATATTGCGGTCTGTGGTGTAGAAGATGACGAAAATGATAATGTTTAAGGGATATCAAAACTTCCCCAGGGTAATGTGAATGGGCCTTCTGAGGCTTTTTTGGTTTCAACCCCTACTTTCGCCAGATCCAATATATTCTAAAAGTATATGAGGACAAAAAGTGTAGTCTTAAATAAGTAAAACTCCATTTCAGTCCTCTGCTCTATTATTAATACCGAGCAGGCTGATCTTTGATTAAGCAACTTAAGTGTTCTTCCTGTGCGGGATTTTGATTAAAACGAGGCGGCGTCTCGGAGCTGGAGCAAACGGCGGTGCCTTTGCTACTGTTCAACATGTGCTGCTCACTTACCGCTGCTCATCTCTGTCTGTTTTCTACATTTTTGTGATAAAGTGAGCATGTGAATTTTCAAGAAACAAAAGTTGTACTGTGAGTTCCGTATGCACCGTGTCAGATAAACTCGTCAGTGAAAGGCTTCTTTGCATGCCAAGATCCCCAAGCCATTATGACCTATCACTTAACTATGTTTCTTTAGAAAATGTTGCAAATTGTATACCTTCAAAGAAACTGCTGTGCTTTTATCTGATTGCAGTGGGAGAGCAAACAAAGAATGTGAGTTGTTTAGCTGGTTAAAACTAAATCTCCATGACAAATTCATCAGAAACTATGTTAAGTACTGGGCATGTCTTTTTAGACTTCAGCAACAAAGCTCATCCATCCATCCATTATCTAACACGTTTGTCCTTTAAGGGTCATCAGAGCGGCTGGTGCCAATCTCCAGGAGTCATCAGGCGGGAGGCGGGGCGCACGCTGGACAGAGAGCCAGTCCATTGCAACAAAGTGAAAAATGTTAAGTGTTTCTCTCATATTTTGCTCAATTAAGGTAGTAAAAACAGTAGGGCAGAGTTTTCATGTAGTCAGATTTTTAGGTGAACAGCTGGAGCATTTGAATCAAACACTACACAGTGAAAGTTTTATTGAACAAAAAGAAAAAAGTCTACTTTCTCGAATTATTCAGACCAAAAGCTTTTCAGGTTTGTTCATTCACCCCTGAGTTGCAGTGATTTTCAAAGTGGTGGAAGAAGGGACGTAGAAAAAAATCTAAATATCAGATGAATTCATCGTTGTAGTTGATTTGGATGGTCTGTTTATGGATCTGTGTCTTGAGATTAATCCCTTTTCGTGCTTTACAACCAGTGTACACCTATACGTAAACACACACACATACACCGAGACAGGCACGGAAGGGAAACGAAGGACAAATGCCAGCTTTCCCCTCCAAAGTCCTCTTCCGTCCCTTGAGGTGCTTTGAGCAACATCTCTCCGCCGTGTGCTCTCCTTCTATCTTCTCACACTCGGTCTTCCCATGATCCCTTTAGGAACACCTCCTCATGCAAAGCCTCGTTCTCCACTTGGGGCTACTTCTGTTCCATTATGCACGGTGGCAGGATTAAAACTGTACACGCGATAGCTCCCCCCCTCCTCCTCCTCCTCTGCATCACGTGTAGGGACCAGGGCGGCCAATGATGTGCGAGTGTGGCACGCAACAGGGCGCCCCGCTTGGCCACCCACACATTCATCGAAGTAGGGTGTGCGTGCATGTGTGTGTGTGTGTGTGTGTGTAAGAGAGGAGCACGGTATCAAACGGGGAACATCTGTGGCCACTGGGCTGTGGAGACCGGGGACAATGGTGGCCCCAGGGCAGCTGCAGAGCCCTGGACTGTGCAGCAAAGGCTAGACACAGGCTAGGAAGCCAACCATCCACACACACACACATGCACGCACAAACGCATGCTAGGAGGTGCAAATTAATGCACACATCATCTTATTGCAACAAGAAACAAAAAGCGAATTGTGGCAAATGTACCTACAAGTTATGTGGAATCACTGTGAATGTTTGGCTTCTTTTTTATATATAAAAAAAAATCTACGCTTCTTGAACAGAATGTGCATAAAAGATTTTGAAACTGGAAATGTAATTGCATGATATCACACTTTTACACTTTGTTGGACAATGGTTTGAAGGTGAATTTCATCAACATTTCATCATGTCAGTGTGTGCCAGAGCCAAGGTTTCCGCTACTATTAAGCACTACGTCCATTCATAGTGGAAATAAGACTGTGTTGCTAGTTTTGAATTGCGGGGAGAAAGGTGTGGGAGCTAGCTAGCAGGGACAAATCTGAAAATAGGCATTAGCTGCTTTTCACATGTCCTCATTGTGTGACGCGAGACCACCGTAATTACAATTTTCAGGAGCTGCAGCATGTGAATCTACTTAATGATCCTTTCCCGTCTGCTACATACATAGAATCACTGAGTCACTCGTTGCAATGCTACAGTAAATTCAGAGAGGTAAGTGATTCTCCATAAGCTCCCCGCAGAGACACATCAGTGCCGTTTATTCTTACAAGCAGAGATGATAACACAAGCGCACATGCACGTATTAATGCTGCGAAACAAACACACGCAGGCAGTCACACGCCATTTGAATAACATATTCCACAGCTGCTGCAGCTCTCAATGGCCTCCCATGTGGCTTTTGTGTGTTGACATGTGTGAAAAGTGTGGGGATGGAAACAGACACGGATACACGCGGACACAGGAACATTTACACAGGCAGCACATCTCCTAATGCGCTGTGATGTCACCTCGTAGGAAGAGCCCGCTCCACCCTGTCAAGTTGTGGTATCCCATGTCCACAATCAAATGCCCACTGACGTGAAATATGAGACGAGAGAGGCGAGCCTCCGTGGGCATGTTTGTATGCGGATGTGTGGACTCAGGTGCATGCGCTTCCCCCCCCCCGGTGGGAGACGTGTGGGCAAAGCGTAGCCTCATCGCACCATACTTGTTCCTGGTGTGAACACTGGAGCACACGGGCACACCTGCAAAAGCAACTGTTGTGACACAGATGTAGGTGAGAAGTTATTGCAGTTGTTTTTTTTCCCTTTTTTTAAGTATGCAGGGATTTTCTGTAGACACTTTGTGGGAAATCCTTTCTTAGAGTTCACTTAGGCTATAAATCATTCTCCAAAAGTAGGTAGCCTTTCAGGTTCCAAAGATTTTACATTTCTCTGAGAAAGAGTTCACTGGAATTTATCATCTGTGTCCTTTGATCTTTTTTTTTTTTTAATCAAAATTTAAATGCCTGACATTTTTCACTCATTATGCATTGATAGTGCTCATAACAAAGGCGGTTTGACAAGACGATTCATTTTACTCTGAGATAACACCGTTGAAGTTGACATTTTCCCTGCCTAGCTTTTTATTTCACACCACGCCCATTATCACATATGCAAACACGCATCTAATCAGTGATGCGGAAGTGTATCTTCAGCATTCTTATGCACACAAACTTTTCTCACGCAGATGAGTCACTCGGAAGATGTTTTTCTTTCTTCTGTTTTTTTCTTTTCTTTTTCCTGAAACAGGACGAATTCACCTGAAAAACCCCTACATTTCAACAGTTTGACTTCTGCTTCTCTCCAACTCATTCATCAGTTTATTCAGATCCATGTCCGCTTTCAATCGTAGCCCCTTTTCAGTCCCCTCTCCCAGATTTCCCCAAATATGTATTTAAACACTAGAAGAAGGGCCCCAAATCCAATTCTACTTGAGGCCCCACACAATTTTTGGCCAGCTGTTGCTGATTTTTCTACTGGTTATTGGTAAGGTTATAAGTATTTGTCAACATACCTTTTTTTTAAGAAAAATACAAGCAGATTTTCAAATTTGCAGGAGGGCATGGATAATTTTGGGCTTTAGAGGCAAACGTAAATAAATACAATGGGGGAAAAAAAAGGTGTATTTTCTTAAGTCATACAAGTTAGAGAGGAAAGCAACGGTGCCTTCGGGGAAAATATGGCTTAGTAAATAATGCAGCATATGTGGAGGAGAAGTGCCATTTCATTTAACCAATGCTGAAAACTGACTGACATTTGACCAATGCCATGTCTCTTTTTTCTTTTGCCCACATTAATCCCACTTCCCTGAACCAAATGCATTTTTGATCTGTTCATTAAGCCTGTCAGTCAGCGCCCGGCGCCAATAGTTCACAGATTTGAAATATAACAACAAGAAAACGTCATTTTAAGGTTCTCTCTTTGAGATCTCATAATGTAAACCTCACCTGGAGAGTGACAGACTTTGATGGATCGACTCGTGCACGCGAGCACGGGGCCAGAAAGAGAACAACTTCGGGAGAGACAAGGAAAGAGGGCAAAGGGCTGTAAATGGAGAGAGAAGGAGGCAGGAGGGAGGGATGGAAAGAAAGAAACGAAAGAGAGAAAGGGTTTGATATTTCTCTGGCCATACACTTGTAAGCTCAAGCTGTTTCTTCCCTCCAAGGGACAGGGTCCGTTAAGTAGCTCTCCAGTGCCTACAGTTTAGAAAAGGACCGAGGCAATACAGGACTAATTTAATCAAAGGTTACCGGCCCAGCATAGAAACACAATATTATAGTGATTGTACAGAAAAGGGAAGGTGGGGGATATGTCATTTCACCAGGCAAGGCTTAGACCTACTACTTTATCTCAACAGCGTGATGGCTAAGTCCCCCAACAGTCTCCAACTGCTGGCACTAACGCACATTTCCATTTTAGCTAGCGGGCCAGCTCGAGAGGCGGATATCGCATGATTGGCTGGCCGGCAAGGTGAGTGACTGACTGCTCAGGCTTAAAGCATCTAAGGTTGTCTCCCTGTCTGAACTCTATTAAACGCATTCATTAAAAGTTTTGAAATATAAACATTCCTTCAATTTACGTTCAAATTAAATTAGTAGCTCCAAAACTTTTGCCAAAATGCTTATTGAGGAAGAGGGTTAATAATTTATTCCAAAATTGTTTTTGATTTATATACACTGTGCAACACAGACGTACTTTCTCTTAAAATTAACTTGTTGCATGAGAAGAATGACTATGCTGAGGCTTTTTTTTTTTTTTTTTTTGTTTGCTTGCTTGTAAAGGGAGAGACTGTTGCAGCTGTGCAAACACTGGCAGCATTCAGATTGTAATCTGCTTAGTCCTGCTCACTGGCCATGCCACTCTATAATAAACTGCCATAAGTGCCAGTGTTTCACACATACCGGGTCTGTGTGCCTGTGTGTGAATATTCTCCAGTACATCCTGTGAAAGTCGTCTCTAAATTGAGATTAAGCCCACATACAAATATCTATACCAACAAAGTGTTGCTACATATCAAATTCTAAATCTCATTTTAGGAGTAATTTACACATAATTTAGTTGCAGTGTCAGGCATTAGAGGTGTGATGAAGTCTCGCGATCTTAAAAAACAGCACACACTGATGCATCATCAACATGTGAAAGGCTCAATCTTTCCTGCTTGACTTAACATCACTACAGTGTAGAGCTGATCTGATTGCTATTTTTTGGATTAACCAATTAATAATTTAATAGTAAAAGGTGCTTAATAGAAGATTTTCTTTTCTTTTCAGATTTTGAACCAGGAGAAGCTGGGATCATATTTACTGACTTTCATCTTAAATGCAAAATATTTGTTTTCTGCAATTTTGTTTTAATTACTGTTCACAGGGTGTTGCTCCTTCAGCAAATAGTCGGTTTTAGAGTCTGTGTACACCAGTTAACAACTGATCGATTACTAACTTGACTATTATCTCAATAATCCATAACAATTAATCTGATTAATTATTTTATCAGTTGCTCACAGAGTTCTGTCTTCAATTATCAAGACTCCTTTTACTGTCAATACAGATATATTCATCTTTCTAAGTAATGGTCTATGTCAATTTTGGCTAAAAGTGATTGTTACTTTTTCTTTTTTTTTTTTGCCTAAATTATCTTTTGAAAATAAAAAGGGGGTGATTTTTTTGTTGTTGCCTGACATATGACTGACCAGTGTGTGGCCCTGCACGAATGATGGGATTTCGAGGTGGGAACTGATGTCAAGGTTTGAGTCTATCAAAAAAAAAAAAAAACAAAAAAAAAAACATCAGCTTGCCAGCTCTCTGGGCAGAAATGCGCATCTCGTCGGCTTTCACGGACCAAGATTGCTTTCACCTGCATTCCCTGGGGCAACACGCAAAACACAGGCCTCAGCCAGCCAGCTAGTCAGACACACTCATGCATAGACGCACTCACTTATATGTGCAGAAACATACACACTCTCCCTATCTTTTATGTCTGGCTACAACAGAAACATATTAACTCTGTCCGTGCAGTCCCAAACATACACCTTTATATAAGAGCGCTGGATAATGCAGAAAATCAAAATTAGAAGCGCATACATTTAGGTTGCCTTTGTTCTTGTTCCTGTGTGTGTGCGTGTCTGTGTGAGTGCGTGGGAAAGAGAGAGAGAGAATGTGTCTGGGTGCTAGTCTAAAACAGTCTGAAGACAGCATTCGTTGATCTTCCAGGAGGTGGAAAAATGATGTCAAAAAGGCAAATCTGTATTTACCAGCAGACAGGTATCCTTGACTTGACAGCTATACAGTCATTATCTGCCTGTCATGTGTCGCCTGAGGGCCACTGTGCCTTCTCCCAAAGCCCACAGTTCCCATGAATCAGACGCAGCCCTATTAGCTTACCTGTTTCCAATTCAAAGGCCATCGCCAACCAAAAAGACGCCAGAAGGACAAAACAAGGTGTCATATTTATGAATGTGTCAGCACGGGCCCTCCTGAAACCCAGCTCACACCTTGAGCAATGAGCCTGACAACTCAACAGGGGCCTTTTCCAGTCAAGAGAAATGATACCTTCAAAAACCAGTGGTGGGATGAAACCAGAAGCTGTGCTTCAGCAGTGACAACGCAGGTGGAAAAAAAGGTAAAAAAAAAAAAAAAAGCTCATAAATCACATTGGTATTATTCGGGCCCAATCAGGGGAAACTCAACCTGTTAGATTGAATAAAGGAGAATGAATATCAGATGGTGGATAATGACGGGATGGGTTGAACAGGAGAAGTGAAGATGGGAGTTAGTGATGATTACTTCAGTGCTTTGTGTGTGTGCGTGTGTATGAGAGAGAGAGAAAGTATGATGTGATGTTGACATCCCCGTTTATGGAGCAGATTCATCTACAGTTACCATATTCGTATTGTGAGTGAAGGGTTGCATAATTGTATCCAATTTACTGATCGGATTGCAAATAGAAACCTTCGTGCTCAGGCAAGGAGTCATTATTAGACAGTGATGGTGTTATATTTAAGGAGGTGTTGGTTTCCCGTTTAGACTGATTTAAAAGTACAAGGGTTCTGTCAACAAGCTGCACGGAGGACAGCTGTGTCCTCTATGTGGTATTACACATGGACGACACAGTGTAATACCACAGTGTAATACCACAAATAAAGCCATATTTGTGGTATTACACATTTCAAGGAAATGTGTAATACCACAAATATGGCTTTATCTTGTTTGTCCAGTCAGGTGGCATCCAGAATCTATGTTGCAACTAGATGCTGTAGAGATTGATGAGTGATGGTAAGCACAGCCATTTCTAATAGCACCTTTGTTCCTGGTTGGAGGCCGTTAGCTGCTCTCTACCTAGCACTGGTTTGCAGTGCAAATAACCGCAAATGAATGTATATTTTTCCTGGAGGACAATTCGAGATCTTAAATTTGTGAACTGGTATTCGTAAAGGAATAATGTGCTGCTTTTATTTTTAGTAAATATGGCACCGTACACATGGACAGACATCTTCACTCTGATCAAGGTGAAGCTTCTCAAACAATGTTGTTCTGGGATTTATTGAGATTCATTTTTGCCACAAAGAAGATGTTATTTTGTATTATATTGCCGTCATAGTTTAATGTGTGTTATTCTAACTTAGGGCCGGTGAGTCTGAAATGTGTCTTCAATATTAGCATCTCGACCATCAGTGTAGATTTATGAATTCTTAGGATAGGCATTGTAATTATTCCCGATATAATTATTATGGTAAATTCCTGGACATGAAAGACTTTACTTACCTGTATAGTCACAGTAAAAACCAAATCACACAGCCTCTATGTTATAGAGTCATAAATATTGCTGTTGGAGTTCCTTCATTTTGTATCAACTTTTCATTCTTGGCACGCAGAGTGACAGAGATTAAAAGCTAATATTTCTGTAAATTGTTGGCTTGTGTTAGATGACAGGGCTTTACATGCAATACAAACAGCAACCCTATCAGACGGTGCAGCCAGTGACATTTTTCTACTTCAGTCTCATGAAGTGCAGGCTTACCACAGCAGGATTTGTCAGCTCATTGGAACTATTTGTTCTGTATGTACATAGCTCTAAGTAAATTAAAAGCTTGTGTAAAGCAGCAACAAATGTTTTGAGTCTTTATTTATTTTTTTTTTTTTACATCACAAAAATTACTTAATTAAACCAAGTTAAAATTTATTAAAGTGACAAAAGAACCAGTTTTCAGCATCAGGAAGCATTACAAATAACCAACGCTTTTCCTAGTAGAATGTCTAACAAGATGAATAGTTTATACTTTCTCACAACCCCAAAAGAAGTTATTTTATACTGAAACTAGCTTGATTCAACTGTGTCACTTTCTTGTCCTCAATTGAAGTTATTGACGATAGTAAATTTAGACGAAACAAAGCCACTCCCATGTAATGACTATTATCTTTTTTTTTTTTTTTAATTCCATTGCATTTAGCTGAATAGAAGTTTGTCACTGATCATGTCAAAATCTTGTAATTCCAGTTGAAGGGGTAATGGGTAAGCTTCAGTAACCTAAACCTTAAGAAAAATTCCAAGATTTGTCGAGAGTAAAAATGATCTTGAACTCATATGCAACAGCCATGTCTGTTTGGCTTACAGAACTCTTTATCAAAGCAACGTCACACTTTTTTTTTTTTTTTGTTGTTGAAGCTGGTTTGCTATCTGTCATAAAGGGCCAAAAACATACCTAATCAATACAAACTGTTAGATCGGAATATATATCATCAACAAAAGATAGGGGAGCATTTCCCACCTTTTTTTTTCTTCTAGAAAAGCAATTGATGGACAGATATTTTGTAGTAAAACATCTGAGCTACTTCCTTACACCAACATGTTGCATTGACTGTCTACCTTAGTATGTTTTGTGCAATTTAAAACTATTCCAGGGGTAGTAGTTCAATTTCTTTAAGTGGCTGGTCAAGATGCTTTTGGTTGGTCTTTACTGTAAGACTGCACTTACACTAAATGGTAAATCAGGATTGCCTGCTCATGAGACATTACTCTACCCCTTACTAAATACCACCACTTTAACATATTCATTGCGTTTGCCATCATTTAATTCGTGTTTGCAATTTTTCTGCCACAAGACCTTTTTTTTTCTTTTCCTTTTACTGGCACACAAATTAAAGTAAAAAAAAAAAAAAAAAGAAAACATTTATTTTCCAAGCATTTGCTGCTGTTAGTGGTATTGCTCATTAAAACCAAAAGGGCTTGGCCACCCTGAAGCTAATAATCATGTTTGTGGCCTGAAGGATTACAGTACTTAAGTGTTAATGAAACGTATAAACAAAGCATGGTTTCATCCCCTGCTAAAACACAACACGCATGCATTCGAAGACCCTCCGTCAATGAGAAGAGGATATTTAAGAGGATAGTTAATTTGATGTACCTAACACCATGTCCTTCTTATTGATTCCTCTGTGAGAGTCCTCCCATTTAGTAATTAAAAATGATCATTCCTACAGCATATTTACTGTACTCATTGCCACATATCCACAAAATTTATGGCCATATTCTTCGTGTAACATGTTCAGAGATTGTTTATTGTGTCAGAGCTCAATCAATAATAGCTACATAAAACATGAAAGTTAATAAAAGTTGAAGCTGCACTGACTTTGTTAAATTCCACGGGCTAAGTGATGGAGGAGGTGACACACTTTGATAAATGGTGACTAAAACAGAGTGACTCTGAGGTTCTGGGGATTTGTGGCCCCTGGAAGGTTTCTTGTGTGAGTAACTCTTCTGTTCACAGAGATGGAAGTCGTTGCTTTAGGCTGACCTTTACAGCAAAAAAAAAATGTCATTTGCAAATTCAGATTTTTTTTTTTTTGAATCAGTTTGCATCACAGCTAGTTCATCTATCCACTTATGCAAGCGCAAAACTATCATCAGAGAGGGAAACAGACATAAAGAAGGAAGGAAAGAAAAAGAGAAAGAAAGAAGGAGAGATATGCAGAAAGAAGCTTAGCGAAAATGTTGAGCCTCTAGCTTATAGATCACCTAATAATTACAATGTTCAGAACAGGTGCAGATTTTCCCAGGCATTATGTCAATATAAACACACAGCCACACACCAACCTTAACGTAGACTGTAGCTGATCTTTTGCAATACAAAACACATTGCTAGTGATGACACTGTTGCTCCTTCAGAAGGCTCTCTCACACCTATGTTTTTTTTTTCATCCCACCCTAATTAGATTTTATATTGCAAAATGGGAGAAATAAATATGCAAATGTGGTCAAACTGTAAAGATTTTTAAAACAGTCTCAAGATTGCATACATGATTACATTCAAAGTAGTCAGTCTTACAAAAACACACAAAAAAAGTTTTTGGTTGTACATGTATGCATGTCTCCTTTTCTAATATTTTTATCATAGCTGTGATGCTATTTTCCACAGCTATGATATTGAAAAAATATGGAAATTAGAAAGAATTAAGGACTGTAAATATTTTTTGTTTATGGGGCAATAAAAGAAATTACCTAAAATTTCACATTTGGATGATAAAATTGCAGAAATTCTCTCTGAATTAAAGTATGATTTCTTTCTGTTACCAGCATCATTCAAGCAAGTTGTACAAGCTGAAACCAATGACATGGGGCGCCTCTAAAGTGCAAAAATTCCAACCCCAATAAATGCTGCATATGTGTGGGTGATATACTGCACAAATAATTAAATAAGACAAAACAGTTTTTTGTTTTTTTTTAAATGCTACAACTCTTTTTATGTGGTCTGGAATAAGTCCCATCTTTCATTTGAAGAAGTTCTGTTAATTTCACCTACTCTAGTTTTTAATTACTTAATTTTTTTTTTTTAAATCTAATCAAGTGCAATAATATTTAAAACGAAAGCAGCAGACCTCATGATAACCCTCTGAAGCTACATTAATAAATGTGTGTGATTCTGGATATGTGTGAATGGGAGTGATCTCTTCTTTTTCTGTGTGCGTGTGTGTGTGTGTGTGTGTCTTGGCACCTGTTAACAGTGCCAAATAATGTGCTGTGTTGAAATTTTAATCACCTGCAAGTGCAAAACAAGAGCAATACAATCAGGACCTAATTAGCACAGCAATTAACACCTCTCTCTCACACACTCCGAGTGTGCCAGAGCTCGCACATTTAGCCAGTGTGATGGAAGGTTCTCCTTTTATTAGCGTTTGTGCTTTCATTGAATATGATTTATTTATCAGCAAACAATTGTTTGTTTTTGTCAGAGTGGCACTTAGAGTTTCCTCACTCTATATTTTAAAAACACTCGCCTGTTTTTAAAATATATGTTCATCATTACAAATTATTGTTATTATTATTATTAGTCGGCAACCTTCTTTTTTTTATGAGAACCCTCCTTTTGGTGCCAACGAAAAAGTTATATTTACCACCATAGTAAAACAGTATGTACAAAACTAGAAAATTCCTGAAGAAATTTAACTGGGGCCTGCCAAAGTGTGCCCATCGGTTTGGACCCAGCGTTCTGATGCTAAAAATAAGCATCAATGCTAAGCTTAGCTAAAAATTTACAAAGTAGCATGTGCAGAATCACAAGAATGTTGACTAACATGGACTTGCACCATTCAGTATGTTAAAATTAGTGCATAAGCTAAAATTAGCTGAAATGCTAATGTTAGCCCAAAACAGCAAGTAGTTCTGAATGCCAGCTTAGTCCTCTGTAGTGACTGCAGAGTGCAGCTCTGCCCTGTTCTGTTCAGTTGCTATGGTAATTAATCCCCTGCCAACTGTCAGCTGTGAGTGAGAGGCAGGGGGAGACAGAATTCTCTGTTTGAACCAGCCAGTTTCACTAAAAAAAAGGAGTCCGAACATCTCCTTCCCGTTCAGGAACCGTGATACGTATTCGAAAACCGTTTGAAGCGTATAAGAGGGCTATTTGTCGTCTCCGATATTACTATGATTCATATCTCTACCTCACTCACAGTAATAACAGCGATGAGAGAAATATGGTGTGTGCTGAGCTCTGAAATTTTTCAGAAATGTATAGAAATCAACGGCTGAGAGCGTGAGCTTACCCTGTCGCATGACTTCGCTCTGAAGCACCTTGACAGAAAACCGTAGGCCCTAGCGAAATTTTGAAAACATTTTATGGGAGTAGGCATGTGTATCAATGTCATATCCGACTTCGATACCAATGGGGCGATATTTGTGGGCGTGAGGGCAGTTTTAAAATTGTTTAGGTGGCCAAAAATCCACTCCGTTTCTCACTCTAACGGAGCAGCAGTCACACTCTGCGTTTCGGCAGTTGGAAATTTCGCTCGGTTTTTGCTATTTAAGTTGCCATCGTAACTCCGGATCCCACTAACAGTAATAGCTCCCTTGTCGGCATCGAGCCGCACGGTTTGATACCACTTTTGTGGGGGGGCACGCAGCGGTACGAGCTGCATTAACAGTGATGGAAGAAAAATAAATGAAGAGACATACTATTGGGTGTAGAACAATAGGTGCCTGCCGTGCAATGCATGGGCAAGCCCCAATGATGTAAAGATAAGTTATGAAATATAAGTTTAAGTGTCATCTTTGATGCTCCCTGAACAGACTGATTGTATGTCGTCACATCCTTCTGCCAGTGCAATAAACTATTGGCTACCAAACGCTGCCATAAAGTTTTTTCTAAATTATCATATGTTGTTGTTGTTTTGTATGTCTATGCTTTTTTATGTCTATGTCAACTATGAGATTATTAAATAAATCACCCAAATCAAATACAAAAGGCTTTTTTCAGAGGGATGTCTGCCTGTATTTAATATATTTGAGCAAAACTTTGTGTTATTTTGTGTTGTATTTTATGATTTTGTTTATGAGCGACAGCAAACAGTTTAAGAGATCAGCCATGTCTGCTGGCTCGGAATCTAGAAAGATAAAAATTTATGGAAGCCGAACGTGAACCAGCAACAGATGTTACATTTTGTCCAACACTGTGGCATCAGAATGATAAAGAGTATAATCGTCTTCAAAATATACAGCAAATAAATTGATCAATGTTCCAGTTATTATTAATCAAAAGGCAAAGCTAAACAGGTGGCTTTGCCGCCTTGATTTAAGGGAACTCAATGTTTTGGCTGCTTTTCAGTTTTCTGGATGTTTGCTAAACATTAGATGAGGAAAAAAAAATCCAGAAAGCTGCTTTTCCGTGTTTGATTCTGGTGCTGCAGATGCATGTAGACTTGAACCACATGCGGGCTGACCGATATCAACAACTGATTTCAATAAGCAAAAGTGGGCAGCAAAGGGAACTAAAGCATTTCCTACAATAACTGGCCCATTAAAATAACAAAATTGTGACTGGGATATTCAATAACTGATCAATGACTCAATAGTACATTTTATTACTGTAGTTTGACACCCACTGGTTTTATTTTGTTAAAAACAAAGGGTCAGCAATACTGTAGTTTTACAAACCTACAGACATATCAGAAGCACACATTTAGATCATTAACGAATTCATGTGCAAATCTACACAAATGTGCCATTTGCTGACTTATTGTGTCTTACAGTCATGTTTTAAGTGAACAAGGTCACTGATGACTATTGATTAGACAGCTGCTCAACCCGCCCACCCAGTCTGTCATGTATGGAATGGGGATAGATTTGTGTGTCACTCTCTGTCTGACCGTAGGCCTCCTGGGGAGTGGACGTGAGTTTGTATTTTCATTAGGAGTGCTACTGTTTGTATGCGCGCATGTGTGTATTCGCTACATGCTGGCCTCACGGGTTATCCATTACAACCTGTCCAGGAAACAAATAAGCTTCGCTTTAACTTGAGAAATATTAACTTTCCCCCGAATGGCAAACTAATTATTGCTGCAGAGAAAGCACACTGGGCCATTTCTGAGACGCACGGCATTACGACTAAAAAGTGAAGTCAGCCAAACTGGCAGTAACAAATCAATATGGTCCGTCTCATCAGATGATGGAAGTTTAGGTGGAGGGGAGGTAGTCAGGTCATCGTAGTAAGTTGCTTTAGTTATTTTAAAATGTACTAAGCAATGAAATCTTAACAAAAAATAAAAGAACGCCTGTTTATATGACATCATAGCATCTGTGCAGCAGTAAAGCCATCTCGGTCTTACAAGTCATTTATGTGAGACACTTTATTAGGCCACCACTTCTCCTCCCTGATGTCAAAAAGACTTGTCTTTGGCGGTATTTTGGGTTGGAGTATTTCGGGTAATTGAGTGTGCCAGGGAGCCATAGATCTAATTTGATTTGAACAGATACAGTTTTAGATGGCAGCGTTGACATCACTTTCCTCTCAGACTGCATGCTTTGGTGTTCATGTCATCGCACTCATTTTAAGGATTCAACACATGACTTATTGTTGTGCGACTGGGAGTCGTGAGTTCAAGATACGTGTCTGGGGGGATAATAATAACTGTAGTGTCACAACGCTAAGGGTTATGAACAGAAAACAGGGCTATGGAGCATTTACTCCAATCATTTACCTTTATGTTTTGGTTCTGTTTGGGTTTGACCAAATGAAATTGGAAACTTCTCAAAAGCCCATGAAACGTAAACATGACAGTGTAATATTAACTTCTGTGGCTGTCATCTAATCTGATGCCACTGTCCAAGTTTTATCTTTCGAGAAGAAAGAAGAAGGATGAGGAAACAGACAAGAGACTTGCATATGCCACCAAATTCCCTGAGGGTGTCTATGCTTTTTTGGCATTCCAGAGCTATGCAGTGATCCGGCTTTTTTATATGGCCATGACTCCACGACGACGCCTCCCTTCACTTTGCCCTAACTTTCTTGTACAAGACCAGAGTTTGGGAGGCTCCCCATTCTTCTTTTTGCACAATTTTTCCAATTTTCTGGTCTACCATGATGGGGGGAAATGTATGAAAGCACGCTCTGTGCGTTTTAAAAGCTCATCCCTCATAAATGGCCTTGTGTCGAGCTTCAACCCGCTTCCCGGGACTCGCAGAGATGGAGGATGCGGAAGAGAAAATGGCGTTGTTTGAACCAAAAGCTTTAGCTTTAGTCAGACTTGAAATGTCACATGTGGTAAAAGGAGGAAGTCTTTTTCTCATTACCCATCAGATGCACTGGTGCGATTTTGACACATGGCATCTCCGAAATGTCCGGGGGCTGTGTTTCTGTTATCACTCATTGCCTTCTCAACATTCACAAGTTTGTTCCCATGTGAAAGACAACAATAAAAGACAGAAGAGTATGAGGAACAAAAGGAGGAGAAAAAGTAAAAGAGTGACATTATGAAACATCAGATAATATGTTCTCAAATGATTTTTTTTTCCTCCTCCTGCAAATGGATATGCCTATTCTAAGTGTATTGTGGCAGATTTGATAGATGTTTTTGAATTTAATCCAACCACATAAGATGTTATGGAAAAAACATCGTGAAATGTAATATTTCCTCTCAATGATATCTGATGCCTCAGAGGTAAATTCCATTTATGGACTCTTTTACGTTCATCAATCAGCAATGTACAATTTCATGATATTTTAATATCAAGTTTAACGATTTACCTAGTTAAATCATCTACCTGACTTTAGAATCCATTCAAGCAGCCCAAAAGAGAAAAAAAAAAAAAAACGAAGCAAGATCTCTTGTTTATTTTGGAAGCACTCGCAGAAGTTCAGCTTTTTCACAGCACAATAAATTCTGATTGCTGTAGAAAGCCGCTGTATAAATATTCATAATCACAAATTACACCATGTGTGAAGAACGCTTATTGGTGGTGATGTGGATTAAACTACCGGTACTTTTTGGAGAAATTAAGACACAACAGCGATCAAAGATTAACATACACAGAGGATGTCAGTCTCATATGTGTTAAAGCGTACTCATCTGATGATGTTTCATTATGTGTCACACTTTGAGTTGACGTACACTTTTTAATTTACATTTTTTAAATAATTTTACAGTTTTATTGTTCAAGAAATTACTGACATTTGAAGGACACAATTTAGGCTTAAGGACAGGAAGGCTGGAAGTTAAAAGCTAGTCTGTTCAGTCTGTCAACTAGGATGTAGGTTTTCTTTCAGTCTACAAGTCAGCAACGCAGAGATTACATTTAAATTGCTTTTTACTGATGTAAAGTTTGATGTTGGACCTCATTATGCTCCACAACTCTCATTCTGAAATTGCTGAAGATATGATCTGCTTAATGACAAATTCAATAGACTCTGTATTGAATTCAGAGCACCGACACTGGGGATCCCTTTTTGGTTTTTAATTTGGAGCATATTTTCACAGGGGAAATCATGACTCTTTATCTCGTTCTCACCGGAGACTTTGCAGCTCACTTTTGAGTTTACTAACACTATAATACAACAAGACCTGTAGAGTTGAGAGTCTTATTTATGAGAATATTCAGATGCAAGATGAACAAACTATCGTCTTGATCTTGACCATTATTTTGTCCATTATCCTTTGGATGTCCTTATTCCCCCACTTGAAAAATATTACATATTTTCAAATAAAAACCCTGGAAAGAAGTTATTTTAAACATCTGCTGCTGTTTTTTTTTTTTTTAAACCAAATACAGTTGATTAGGAGCTGCAGCTACACACACAACTACCCTGAATCAAGATAGTTAATAAATGAAAAAGTGTATCCTCACACGAATCAGAGAAACAGCGAAACATCAACCTACCAGCGTAAAATGCTACATCAGGTACTATTAATAAAATCTAGATACATTTGAGTTAAAAACTGAATATTACTACGAGAAGAAGAAAACATGACATCAGTGAAGAAATTCTGGAATAGGACTTTGGCCACAATCCTCTGGAGTGGCTAACTGTTCCACAAACTCCGTCGCTATTAGCACGATTAGGACAGCAAGATTTTTTTTCCTTAATATGAGTAGAAGAAGTTCAACTTTGCACCTACTCGCCAAAGCATCATTGCGCTGTATACTTAGCTTAACAAGCCGTCTGCATAGAAGGTAAGATTGTCAAATTTTCTTTATATGATTCCTCTCTTCTTCCCGTCTTTCCTTCGCAACATTGGAGGTGGGTAATTAGTGTTTTTTGAGGTCGGGGATTTGGGGGGGAGGTGAGAGGTCCTGTAATCTTTTGCTGAGAAGGCACCTTGTCCTCTCCCCTGTTTATAACATCATCAAAGTTGTGCCTCTGGGTGCCCCCAGCTTCGTTAATAATTTAGGTATGTGCTGGCCTGCCTAGCTCAGGCAGGAAGCCCTTACTTACTGACTTTGTAAATCACGTGATGATTTACAAGAAAACCCTTGTATTTGTCATGCTCATTAAAATAAAATTGTCTCCATCTTCTTTTCTCGCTGTGGTGTGAAGGTTTTTTTTTGTTTTTCTTTCTTTTTTTTTAATTTGTGTTTTGTATGTAGGATAAACAGGTTGTTGGGCAGCTTAGTGAAAAGGCAACAGGAAGAAACAAAAGATTTTAGGTCCAAAGAAAAAGATACCAGATATCTTATCACTCTTAAATGTTTCAAATGGTCAAATTTCAGTTTCAGACAAAGTAAATAGAAAATGCAGTTTTCAACTAATCATATATTAAAGAGGTGTGGGGATGATCCAAACTCACCTGGTCTTGTATGAAAAAGGAAATTTTAACCTGTGGAAAATCATGAAACAAATGCTATCAAGCGATAAATATAGATAAAAGCCTTCACCTAAACGGGAACCTGTATGACAACATTAAGTATGTTCACATAATCTCAGACGGAAACATTTCATTCTGTAATCTGAAGAAATTCAAGAGCAGATGAAAAACAAAGTCCCTGATATACATCAGTTTCAAAAATGTAATTCCCAAGGCTTTGGAACGTCACCAAACCACAGTGAAGTTCCAATGTACTTCTAATCCACAAACACGGAAAGCGTTCAACTGTGGTGAAACGTCCCAGGATTGGCCAGTTTGTCAAAAATAATTCAAGAGTGCGTTGGTGACTGATAACAGGATTTAATTATGATTGAGATGTTTTGCCACAAACTTCAACATGTTGCATATGATCATAAACCTTCCAAGGAGGCTGAATTAAAAGATTACAGAAGAGTGAGCCAAAATGTCTCCATAATGGCAATTGTTAGGTTAAGGTAACTACATATATATTTTTTTTTTCTATTTACTCATGTTATCAAATTTTGTCCCATGATTTGAAGGATGTTAGTGAGATAAAAAAAAAAAGCTAAGGATTATGGAGATACTAACTTTTTGCATAGCAAAAGAAATAGGGCTATAATAAAACACTGTGGCCTTCTAAATCAACATTTTGCATTAATTAGCATTTCGAACAAAGCCGTAGTAAAATTGCGTCGTCATGTAATGTTTTATACATTTATTCATTTACAATTCAACAATGTCTTGTTGTAAATTAATTCCTCATCTAAGGGCAATAATGTGTCCCAGAGCTTCCTGTAGGACTGAATAAATGGAATGGGTCAACGCGCCTTAAGCAGCTCCCAGCCCACCTTAAAAAACATTTCATTAGTCTGCTGTGGCGTAAGAAGCTTTAGCCCAAATGAGAATAATTTTCTGCTGAATCCAGTAATTGTATGGGACTAAAAGGTCAAATCTAATGAATGGCAAAATGAAAATCAATACAAAAAAAAAAATAGAAGAATGCAGAGACTGTCTGTTTTCATATTTGCTGTTTAAAAGACCCCCGCTGGATGAAGCCTGTGAGTGATGGCACTTTAGGGTTTTCTTTAAATACCAGGTTGGACGTGATGAGGTGGATAAGTGCTTCACGCTCAGATGACAGTCAAAGTGGACTGTCTGACCTTCATACAATCACCTTTCAACTTAGCTTGGCTTAGGGAATTGAAGGTGACGTGGCACGACAGAGCTGAAGCGAGGGGACGGTACACAGCAAGGGGGCTAAAAGTGGAATATTTTCTCCCCTCAGGAGTTGAGGCTTTTTAAACGTTGCTGACTATAACCAGCATGTTGACGGTAGCGTGTGCTCATGTGTGTTGTAGTCAAGTCAGAAAGTGTAGATGGGGAAGGTTGGAGACGAGGAAGAGAAAGCATTGGAGAGGAAAAATAAATGGAGAGGAAGTGATGGCTGATGGTTAGGATAGCAGGGTAAAAAAAAAAGACAAAAAAGCTGAGAATATTATTTGACCTTTTGCTTAGATGGTATTAAGTGGGTCCAAGCAGTCACCTCTGGCCTTAATGCACAAGATGGTTACCAAACAATGTAGATTATTTATCTGGGTTTGAATTATGTTTTGAAACTCCCCAAAGGCACGGCAGTTAGCTAGGTCTGTTTGTTTTACTAGCTCAGTAGTTGTTTTAGAGTCATTCAGACCACGTTAGCACCATCACATCTTTTCTTTAAACACACATTATGTTGTTTAAACCACCCCAAGTGCGTTTGCTAAGGAAGCAGTCACATTTCCGGCCAATTATTGGAAGCATATCTCGGGAAATTTTAAGGCTAAATATTCATTCTCGTGAGTTTCTAAATTCACATGACAGGCCTCTGTCACAAAGTTTCAGTTTTTTCTTTCTCTTTTTTTTCCCTCTCTCTCTTTCTCTCACTCTGTTCTTGTGTTAGGATTTAGGTGGTGTCACACTAATGGGTTTTACAATTTTTAAAGAGATTATACTTTAAGATGACTACCTGAGCAGGAGGGGCTTGGAAAAAAAATTCAGCAATGCCTTTGATGTCCCCAGAGTGTAAACAAAACCTGAGGCTACCTTGCTAGGAGGGGCATCTGTTTTGTTATTCAGAGCCACGGCCCTTAATTGTGGTGTTCAGGACAAAAGAAAAAAAAAAAAGTTTTTTTTTTTTTTTTCTTTTTTGAAAATACGATGTGGGAGGGGTTCATTGGATGGTCAAGAAAGGTCAGTTTTAAGAGCGGATCCCACTAACATCAGGGATCCGCAGAACTGTCTTTATTCTGTTGTATTTGCCTTACATAATGTTTTACACAATGTGATAAAAACTGCTGCATAAATGTGAAGAAAAAAAAAAATCTTTCAAAAAACAGAACTGAAATATCTAGTTTGCACAAGTATTCAATTCACTTTACTTTGACACCACTGAGTAAAACTCAGTGCAGCCACTTGCCTTCAGATCTTAAAATGCAGATATATTTCTACAAATACATCTGTTCTGTGAACAAATTATATTATATTGCAAGCACATGACAAATGCAGTGAAATATTTGGTAGCGGAGGTTCAACTTTCACTAGGCCAGCAACCTTAAACATATAGCAAGAGACATGACAACTATTTAGATCAAATCATGTTCAGGCGACATAATTGCGCAGTGGAAATTTCAGTTTTAAAAATACAAGAAATTACTTTTTAACAGATTTCTTCAACCAATCTGGCTTAGATGTTGGGGGGGGGGAGGAATTGATCCACTTTTCTAGCCATTTATCAACACCACTCACAGCTGTAGCTTCAGTAAAAACAGGTTTAAGAGGACAGAATACATATCAGCAAACTTCAGATTTTTATTTCTAAAAATAAAACCATATTTCCCTTCCAATCTATTATTATTCCCTGCTTTCTGTTGATCTGCAGTATAAACTCACTCCCAATAAAATGCAACGTGACGAACGCCCATTCATGCGATATTGATCATTTTTGCAAGACCCACCGATGTCATTAGCCCTGCTGTAGCAATTAGCTGTTATATAGAAGCGCCAGTTGCAGAGGAGAGGAAAGAATTCCAAAGAAACCTTTCATGGACATTAAGTGTTTTAAATCATCCATAACAAGCTTATCGTTGGGACTCATTATTTCTCTCTAAAGCTACATTCAATGCTCTGCTTCCCAGCAATATTTAAACCTACAGCTCCAGTGAGCCTAAGTGCAGAGCTGGGGTTCTCTGTTAGCGTTATGGACATGCAAATAGGCCTTAATGTGTCCACAAGGCCCTCTAAAGGCAAATACCTCCACCCTCACTTGCAGAGATGAGTTTCCTTCTTGGGCTCTCTGCACTAAGGTTTATCCTCTTTCAGCTAAAGCCTGTTCACGTAGTTTTAGGCGACATAAGGTGCCTACAATTTTTTCAAACCACAGAGAAGAAGTGATTTAAACACATCACAACATAAACAAAATGGAAAGCTGATGCAGAGCTTATAATGGTAGCAGACCGGGAATGGATAGGAAAGACACAACATCAGGACAGTTATGGCCCCCATTACATTTGATTCTGAGCTGTTATCCTGTCCTGTCAAAAGATAAAAGTCAAATCAATATTGTCATTCACAACTTCAGATTAAACCTTTCTTGCTTTTACTGCTTCCATGTTCTTTTTTGGGGGGGGGCCATTCAATCTGCCGCAACAGTGGCAAACGCATCTGAATCGATTGCGGGTGAGATCAGCGAATTAACAAGTGGAATGTTCTTTTTTTTTTTCCTCCCCTCTCCTATCCTTTGTTTCTTTTTTTTTTTCCCTCTCAGAACGGGGCGAGGAGTGAAGCAATGGAGCAAAACACATAAAAAGACGGCAGTCATCAACAAACACAATAAAACCCTGATCTAGAAACTGCTTTCCGAGACGAAGTATTGGAGTATTGCTGTGCAAATGTTTTTGCAATTTAGAGCCAGTTGCCACAAACCACTAAATGCCCTTAAATAGTAGTGTGCAGTTAAGATTTTCAAGAGGAAAGTGGTTTCAGTGCTTTATCTGGGGCCAGACATTGGAATCACTAGGAAAGATTATACAGGGTAAAAAGGAAAACACAAGTATTAAAAATATCCTCTTTAGTTCATTCCAGACATTTGCATGTATTGAGTATGTGATTTTAATAGAACCTTACTGGTGCTTACAAAGGCACTAGAGAAACCAAAAATCAGCTGTGCTGTTTTTTTCTTTTTTTATGTAGAGGTTCACATGTGTTTACCTGAAAGAAAAGTGTGTTGGTGTTACCAGGTTTTTCCCTTACAGCATACAATGAGGATGACAACGAAGGAGAATAATTCTTGGCAGACTATTTAAAGGGCTCACAGCATGTTTCGCGAGTCGGACTCAACAAAATTCAGGACCGTAAAAAGTTTCGACTGACAAGCTAAGCTGATGACAGACGGTGACGTAGGGCGACTTGTGCCATGAAGTAGCACCGTGGCGGATTAGAGCTCAGCCTCTCTGAGTGAATATGTCACACGGGCTCAGAAAGGGTGGATGTGTTTTTTTTTTCTTTGGGTGGAACAGATGGAGGTTTGGAGTCACGGGTTCACATTCTGACTGGATCGTTGCACGTACAAGCGCCACTGCGAGGTTTTGCTCCCACCTGCCATTGTCAGGAAGTGAGGGAAGAGGGAATGCCCCGTCCACAAATCCTGCTTCTCAGTGCTAAAGCCGCGTCTCCGAAAGCCGTCTGCGTCTACGCGTCTTAAAGAATCAAGGCATTTAGCTGCTGGATGGGAGCTGATGACTGCAGCTTCAGAAGATGATTCTTGTTTGTTTCGTGAAGCAGTCTTTTGACTTTTTGACCTGAGAGGGGTCAGAGGGCCGAGAACAATGAATTGCTACTGGGGGTCATTTGAAAAAAAGAAAAATGTAGATAGAGCTGATACCAAAGTTATGAATTGAAAGCGACGAGAGGCAGACGATTTATTTAGTCTGTGGATTAACTGGGAAAACTAAAAATCTTTTTTTTTTTTTGTTGTTCTGGGAAATTAAAAATTACAACCTTGGTATTAAATAATGTGTCAGAGTACAATATTTCTTTACAGATTTCACTATGCTTATTTTGGGATCAACATTGACATTCTCCTGTTTAACCTTTTCAAAAATGCAGTGAATCTTTCATAAATACAGGATTATATTAAAAATTGGTTTAGTGTACAATGATAAAGTTAAGGTTACGATTTAAGTAGGTATTTTTTTAGATCATCAGAAAACATGGATCAAACAGTCTAAATGCCTCAAAAACTGAAATAGCCCTTAAATGTAATTATGTAATTATGCTTTGGTAGTGACTTTATTCAGCAAAGACAGGATTTCTCAAATACATAGTAGGTTTCAGGGGACATGACAGGAAGGAGGACTTTATTATTGTCTTTATTCATGCTTGATAAAATAACACACCTCCAGTCCACTAGGTGGCAGCAGTGCTAAATGTGGCCTGTTTAACACAGTAGAAGAAATAGCCTGGCGGACAGAACTGATGGAGGAGGACAGATGGAGAAATTTGTGACAGTGAAAAGAAAAATGGAGGCAGAGGCAAGTAAGGAAAAATACAAATGAGTATTTGAGCCAGACATATATATATATATATATTTTTTAATTATGAGAATAATGTTGTAAAATTAAGTGAAAAAAGTTGCTTCAGTGAGAAAAGGCTTGGATAGAGTTATCAAGAACTGACGTGACTAACTCACCAAGTCAGACTGGTTCTCTGCAACACTCAAGTCATTTGCACAATTGTTTCAAATAACATGCATACTCTAAAAAATCATTAGTTAAATTAGAGGTTCTAATGCTATGTCCTTACTGTGCAATAATTATGACAGCAAATGGGTTAGCACATTTGCTTAAAGTCCTACAGGCAACACATAATTTTATACCGTGGTAAACTTTTATATTTTGAACTCATTGTGCACTTTATTGTGACTCACTGTAAGTCTCTTTAAGCTCATCCAGCTCTTAATTTCTCCACCTACAATGAGAGGAGCAGAGGTCAGACATCAAAGCCTTCAACGAAGATTGCATGAGACAGAGGCTCAGTCTAAAGAACCTGCCCAAGCTTGCTCTCCTGAATTAGGACACTTAGCGAGGGATAAATGAAAAGCTCTGGATTTCACATCCTGGGCCCACTGACGCGCGCACACACACACGTGCAGTTAATTGCCTGCGCATATAAGTCGCTGGGTGTTTTTTTGCGAAAGTCCCATAACTGCATGCACCCAGGAATCCGAGTCTTCTTTCTAATGTCTGCAAAAATGAATGTTTTACATAAAATGCCACAGAAATGAGTAAGGTTTGTTTTGTTTCTTTTCTGAAACAATGAACGTTTGGACAGACCGTGCTCTCTCTGATTTCCTGCTAGCTTTTGGACAGATCAGCCGCAGCAGTAAAAGCTCAGTTATCTTTGCATTGGCAGGCAGAGATGTTGATAAAAAAAACTGAGTAGCATTTTGTGTTTACTCCTATGTGGGTTAGACAAGCTTGTATAATGTGGTATCACGCATAAAACCCTCAGCTTGTTTTTCTAAGCCGGGAGGCTCTCCTCTAGGTGAAGACTGAAGAAACAGATGAGGCTGTACATGCATAGCATACGAAATGTCCTGCTTCCCTTTATCCTCCATCAAAGCTTTCAGTTAGTTTGTTTGACTTTCAGAAATATTTCATGAAACCTGGAATACAGGAGGAACTGTGGAAAAAGATTTTTTTTTTTTTTTCCATTATTTCACTCACCTGCCTTTGGACAGAAAGTTATGGCCTTGTCAGTAAGGGAAGACTGTTATGAATAGTTTGATTCTTGAAACATTCTTTATGCATGGATTTGCTAACAGCGGGTCAGTGAGAACCCTTGATTTTAGCTGATTTAGCTGTTTTGAGCAACTCAAGTTGAAAATGCCCATACTGACGGAATACAACACTATAATATAAGCCCTTTACACTCTCACAGAACTTTGTTGCCAATAGTTTCTCAGCAGCAATCGTCATCCTCGAACGTACTGAAATTCCTTTAGTGGAATTCATTCGCTTTATGCGTCATCCTGTGCTTTTCCAAGACTTGTAGTTGTTTGGAAATTGTTGACACAGTCAGTACCCTCCACCAATGTATTTTCGCTTGAGATTTACAACGATGCCTTGCGGAGATCAAAGGAACAAATCTAACAGATTAGCTTGGAGATGTACAATGGACCCTTGCCTAGCCGCGGTTCACTGTTTGTGAACTCACCTATTTGCAATGTTTACAGAAATTATTTGCCCAAAAAAATGTGTCTATATGCAGATTTTATTTTTTTGGAGTATATTAAATATTTGAAAGAGTATGCAGCTTGGGAAGCTGAAATAACTCGGCTTCCCAAGCTGTTTGGCGTACTATTGTCTGGCACTTGCAAAGCAGCCAATCCAGGCTGCAAGATAGTCAACCAAATGCATTGAATGTACATGCATTCCATCTGTTGCAGGATGCTTCAGTAACATGGGGAATTGTTCAGAAAAATGTTTATCCCCCATACGCTCACATGCATATGAACCCCAAGGTGTATTGTCTCCACAGCGATGTTAAAGCAGGCAGGTATATACACTCCTGCTCGGCTTATCAGATTTCAGTAGCTTCCCTAAGGCACTGTAGCACAAAAAGATAGATAGTCAACGAGGCATGACCTTAGACACACACACAACACTTGAAATGGTAGGCAGATGAGATTCCATGTGACATCACACATCATCTCTGGTTACTAGAAAGTAACTAGGTGCATAAACACAGCAAGTCTAATATTGTTGAGGACTAATAGATGAGGAACAAACAAACACATGCGTATGAGCAGAAGGGATGTGTATGCTTTAAGCATTAAAATGGCATTCACAAAATGATTGAATAGCTCGAAAACCCACATGGTTTAATTCAATAAAGTGCTTTGAATCAAATTAGGTCCCACCGACTTTGGTTTTACTGACGGCACCATTCAGCGTATATGACTAACCCCAGTTTAAACATGTAAATTCTGTAATTTAGTGCTGCAAGGAAAAGTTCTTCATGGTCTTGTAGCATCGCTAGGTGCGTAAAACTCCACCTAGCAGATAGCATCTGAATTCACGTCAACTATGCCTCCAGGCCCTGAGACTACGTCACCATTTATTTTGTTCCAATCATTTCGAGGAATCTTCTGTAAGCCATCATCACTGAAGGGTAGGTAGGAGGGGATGGGGGTTAAATAAAGTAAAAGTTAAGCCAGCTGAGAGATTTAGAGATAATTCAAATCTATCTTCAAATTCCAATCCTCAGCCTCTGTTGTCTTTGGTCTAAGAGTACATAGAAACACCAAAAAGCAGTCAGGTCTGCGGGGGTTCAAAGGTCAGAAAATGTTAGTGACATCTTAGACTTTGAAGTCAGCAAGTAAACTCGCACCTCCCCCAAACTTCCATCTTCCCTCAAGAACTGTAACAATTCTTTTTTTATGCTTTTCCTCAACATATGGAGCACTTCTTTACAATTCGGTTTGCAATCAAAACCTGCTTCCAAATGTGCCATTGTTGTTTTCATCAAACTACATAACATTTTAATGGTTTTAGTGAGACAAAGTCTAACTATTACTTTACCTACAGTGAAATATCAATAAAACCATAATCAGAAACCACACTAACAAAAAATCAAAGATTTTTTGATTGTAAAATGGATAATCTGATTCTGCACAAAGTCAATAAAAATGAAATGTGGATAAGTCTACCACGTAAGAGTATCAAGTGTTAAAGGTAAGTATTTCAGGCTTTATCTGTTTAACATTTTACAAGATTATTAGACTTCTTGGACAAACAGTATTGTAGTCTATGGACTGATGTTTTTCACAGGACAACAACAATAATGCCTGAAAAAGTTTGTCAAATGTGTAGTTTGTAAAAGTAGCAAACTGATGTACTATGCAGTTTTGTGGGTTTGATATCTATCTTTTTTTATTCTTATTTTTTGCATGTAATTTGAAGCCATGTCTTCAGCTAACTTTGAATTTTAATCTGTTTATGTCTGAAATATATCTTTAAATTCCAGTTAAGTGAAGAACTGACAATCCTTCAGTAAATGATATTCGTATTGCAGTAACATAACCTCAATGTGTTTTTAAATAATCAGCTTCAGGCGTCTCTTAAAAGAGTTTGTGTCATGATGTGTGAAGGTTGTAGCGGACCCATATGTCAAGTGAATTAGAAGATTAAATGAAAATGATGGAAATGCAAACTTGCAAAACCATGGGGAGCCAGGACAGAACAAAAACCATAATCCAGAAAGAATTAACCAGCAAGGACTTACAGAGAGTACGAGAGAAACCAGTGAGGAGCAACTGAGAATGAGTTGCTTTAAGTACTGGGAGGCTGAATGCTGAACAAAAGACCTGGACTAATGAACTAATGGATTGCAGGTGTGGCAGGAGAGCAGAAGGCAGGCGGAGGAGAGAGAAAGAAAGAGTAAGTGACATAGGGGGAGATGGAGAGCACACTGGGCACTAGGGAATGAATTTAACAAAATAACTAGATATAAGAAACATAATAACAACTACAGTAACTAAGAAAAATAAATAAACATAACTAGAATCACTAAGGAACCCAAATAACTAAACCCAAAACAAACTCAAACAACTGAAGAGCATGAGAGCTGTATACAGACCCATTCAATAAGCCCAGAAACATTATCACTAAGTGAAACACATTATTTAGATTAATACAGAAACATATGTTCTAAACCCTTTATTTCTGTTAAAGGTGCTGATTTTCCACTTGCCGGTAATCAGAACCTGACATTTCAATTTTGAATTACTCAGACCAATAAAAACAGAAATGTGGTATTAATGAACCATATGCATACAGGTTGTTATTTTCAAAAAGGTACTTTTAATCTGGGCCTCATCTGAAAGCATATACTTAATTGGATATGGCCGTACTTTACCTTTTTCAGTTGATCTCTGCGGGGTGGCTTGTAACTCGCAATTACAGACTTCCTGTTTTCCTGTGTAAAAATATGATGTGACACAAAGCCCCATTTCTCTTAGCCACTCTTCAATAGGGAAAGAAAAGACAGACAATAAGCCAGTCAGGTGATTCACACTTAATTCAGTCAGTCCTTACAAATCAGGAAATGGATACTAGAAAATAGCTACTTACCCAAATGTACCCGCATAATAAAATCAAATCAGTAATTAAGAAAGTTTAACATCTGAAACTGTGACAAACAATGCTGGATTAGGATCTCGGTTCACCTTGTCAACATATACTATGACGATAGTAGTAAAAGACAAAAAAAAAAAAAAAGTCAGCGGCGCTTATTATCAGAGAACTAGAGCAGACAGGGGTCAGCAAGTGTAACAAATCATTGCTTGGGTCTTTATCTGCACTGCCAATAATTTTGGAAGGTGCTGCACTTGTGGAAAAACCTGTTCAAGGTATTACACACAATTACTGAAAGAGAAGCCATATCACATTAAACTCTCGGGTTTGAAAGACTCAATAAAAAACATGCAAAGTTGTGCAAAATCTATAAAAATATGATTTTTTTTTTTCTGCACTTGTTCTCATAAAAAACATTCCCAAAGCTTGCCTGTTTTTCTTACATCATGCTCTACATCTCGTCAATTTTCAGCTTCACACTCGAGTAGAGAATTACAACCTAAGGAGCAGATAGATTGTTTGCTGAAAACACTCAGGAAGATTTTTTTTGCCCGGGGGATGGAAGTGAGATCTGTGTGGGGCTCTCCCTCCGGCATCTGGTGCAGGACACCCATGAGGCTCCACACATTTATCACACATAAACTGAACAAATGTCCATGTACCTGGACTAGCACTAACATGCCTTTTATGTACCTGATATACTTACACATTCATGTATACTACACTCTACAGCTCTGACGCTGATGCACGACTGTTCCTGAATCAGTTTCTTCAGAGCACTTCTTCAGTGTCCCTGGAGTGCCAGGATGGCACCACACGGAGTCTTCAAAAGCAGGCATTTGTACCTGTTACTCCTTCTCTGCTGAGAACTTGTGATGCCGCCACTTCTAGCAGTTTCCTCAGTGGGTGTGAAAGTAAAAAAAAAGAGGAAGCTACAAAGAGAGGGGTGTGGATAGAAAAAAGGAGGAGAAGGAGTGCAGACAGAGGGAGACAGAGAAAGGGGAAAATAGAAGCTTATGCTTGAAGCCAATGTGTGCGGTTGAAATATATATATATATATATATTTTTTTTTTGGACTGAGGGACTATTTAGCACAAAAAACAAAGTCTGTGCTTATAAATTTGCATAACACTTTGTGGTCAATGGCTAAAGTAAAGCAATTGAAGGTGGGTATTTAATAAAATACTTTAAAAGACACACATTTGTGTCTTCAGATAAAATTTTTGTCAACATTTTATCACAATAAAGCCACAACCTGTAATACAATTCAGTATGTTTTGTTTTTTTTTTCATTCAGTGGATCAACATATTGTAGAACATGATTATAAAGGGAAAGGAAGATGATATATTTTTTCTAAAATGTCTATAAATGAAAATCTGAAAATGTGGCATACATTTTGTATTAAAACACCTTTACTCTGGTACTAGTAAATAAAATCAAGAGCACATAAGTTATTGGTGTGCTATAGTGAGTAAGCAGAGTGCAATGGTGTGTAATTTAATATCAGTATAAATCCTGATTTTTTTTAAAACTACATTTGGAAAAAGATTTCATCAAATAACCAATTGCATGCTAATTCTTTTAAAATCTCTGGCAGACTGACAGTTTACCTTTGTCCATAGAGATTAATCAAAATCACTCATTGACAATGCATGAAATTTCCCCCTACCACATGTTTTTTGATCTAACTCTCATCCCAAAAGGGGGATAAGACTTCCTTTGAGCCTCTATTGTAACTGCAGTTGAATATATATATATATATATATTTTTTTTTTACTTTAATTCACAGTTTGCACGTCTGATTGCGAGTTGCAGATATAATTGAGCCTCCGGGAATATTTTGGAAAGGTCTTTTTGGGGTCAATGCCGGAGGCAGACATTAGGCCCCTCAGGCAGTCTTTGTGATCACCTCTTATGCTGAAAAAGCCTCGGGGGGTTCATACAGTTATAACGTTATTAACTCATCTAAAACCTCAGCGTAAAACACTTTCTGTCAAAATTTTATATGAAAATGTGTTAGATTTATTTCCCAATACTGAAGAAATATTCCTATTTTGATGCCTTTAAGAGCTGCCAAATATTAAAAAAAAAAACAAAAAAAAAGCCCTATTTGTGCTAATGTAGGACACGTTCATAATGAAATGTAAGAAAAAGTTATTCATTCATCATGATATAAATGTTATACCAACTTCCCCTGTGTATTACCCCCTTGCAGAGGAGTGTGCATCGCTCTGTGTCGGTGGTGTGTTTTGTGTTGTCCTCACACTGGACTCACTAATGGGTCATTTTTCTTTTTATATCTTTCTCTCTCTCTGCTCATGTTGTGCTTTCACTAATGGACAGATGGCATCCCATTGTTTACTGAGCCAAGGTACAATGCCTTATCGGCCATAGCGGCGGAAACTGGGCTAGCGTTTCTGCTTGACCCAGCTTAAGTGTGCCACCAAAAAAGGAGGAGGGGAAGGAAGGCAGGAAGGAGAAAAAAAAAATAGGGAGACAGGGTCCAAGAATGACCAGTTAATTGAAGTAAAATCAGTTGATTTTCAGATCTTTTAGTGTCTTTGTCTTTGCTTCCTTTTCTGTATTTTGATGACCAAATCCCTCCTTTACTTTGTAACAAAAACTCTGAAAGCCTGTTTCATGTATAATATCCCCCCAACACACACACAATAAAATATTTCAATTCTATTCAAACATAAGCACAACAAATCAAAGAGTTAGACGTGATTTTATTTGACAAAGACTAAAGAAACAAAACACAGATGTTCAACAAGTTACCCAACGTTGAAAGTTGCAAGTATAAACTATAAAATGGCTCTTTTAGTTCTTATGTCATGAAACCAGCGGTGCACAGAGCTGAATACGCTCTGTTTGAGAATCTGGTCCACTAGAGTTTGCATGCCTCAAATGGAGAGAACACTTACCTCAAAACCTTCTATTGCTACTGGTAGTTAGCACCACAACAATTAGGAAATTCTATTGATTTTCTGATTTGTGTCATTCCTAGGTCACACTTGTGACTTCTGAGTCAACGCATAGTCGTGGTCCATATGCAACATGAGGTATAGGTGAACTTAATTCATCTTAGTATTAAGGGAAAGCGGGAATGTGAAAAATGCGTTGCTAACCAATGGTGTCACGGTCATGCGAGGAGTTTATCAGAGTTCCAAACACAAATGCAGTGCTAAGTCACCAATTTTATTCGTTAGAATGAGCAAATAAAGCTATAAACTTCATGTTCATGGGGGAGAAATTAGGTATATTGATGGACTTGTGTGTTTCAGAGTGACCTTTAAGGATTAGAGTGCTGAAAAAAAAAATAGAAACAAAGAAGTACAAAATGGGTAAGAACATTTATATCTCAGACAAAGGCATTTGATTTTCATCATGGGGCCAAAACCAGAATTACAATATTGTAGAAAAGAAGATAAGTGATGTGCTTGTTAGCTTGAGGGATTCAGGTGCAAAACTGATAATCCGTGAGGTATTTGTTATTCACCACCATGTCTGCTGCACGGTATTTTCTACTTGTGTTGGTAGATGACAAATATTCGTCCAATGTTTGTTCGCTTCTACCTGACTTCCGAAAACAGTAATGCAAAACAAGTGGGAAAAAAAAATCACTTTTGAGCCATGAACAATAGGCATGCACATATCGCTGAAGCACCACTATAAGAGTCAAATGTCATTATAGAGTAATTCTTTTTTTTTTTTTTTGGTTGTTCCAAAATACTGACAATGCATCAGCCCTAGTTTCCGTCAGTCAAAGCTTCAGCTCCTCCCTTCCTTTTAACCCCTGAGGGCCTGAGACCTGAGGAACTTTAATTACCCACAGTCACAGCTCTCCTCTCCATTTGCCACTGAATGGTCAACAGGCTTTTTACTACCTACTGAGGCATCAGTGCCAGAATAATAATAGAAAACAAAGTCACTGTGCGGGGAGACATGTCTAGGGGGTCTAGGCTGAGGGAAGAGAGAGACGTAAACAGAAAGAGAGAGATAGGGGTATCATTAGATAAGCCTGTCGGTTAATTAGCCCTGCTTCAGGAGGAGGGGACCCCCCTCCTGATGCCAAGAATGGCCATCAGGCGTTATCCGTGATCGCCTATTTTTTATGGTCCTTTGCAGACTCCACTCAGGAGGTTGTTAAGCAACGTGGAGGGCATATGGTGCCAGGATGGAAACATGCTGTTGTCAGTCAGTTGAACACCGACAGACAGAAAAGATAAAAGGTTTTTTTTTTTCTTTTGTTTTGTTTTTGTTTGTGTTTTTTATGTTGTTGAAGTGGTGGGACTCAATATGTTTCGTCCCAGCTGTTTGTTAGCCACGGACTTTAAAAGAAGTCCAGCCTCAAAGTTATAAAGGAGCTTGTACAAATCATCGGCTAACCTAGGCCCTGATGACAATGTTTAAATGTTTACATGGCTGTCAAAACCTTCCCCAAAGACTAGAATTGGCACCAGATGAGATTAAACAAGTCTAATTTTAATAATGTTTCAGAGGCTGTCCGTTACCAGTCAAGTTGTCAGAAGGATTCAGTTTTTCTGGCACCGGTTTTTAAATTCTCATAGTCAGAAACAGTACAAGGAACACCTGTGAGATAATGCAGACTTCTTGAGTTAAGTTAGCTTTTATTGTCACATTAAAATTCTGAACTCTTATTGAGTGATATGTTGGAGCTAAATTCAATCATTTTGTTGTCTTTGATAAATCGGATCTTTATTATGTGATCTCATGCTCAAAATTGTTCTCACAGAGGCAGTTTTTCAAGCTTAGTTTTTCAAGGGTAAGCTTAAGTGGATACTTCAGGGACAGTTGAAGTGAAAATGTTGTAAGCAGTTTCTTACCTGCAAAAGATAACTCTTTTGGCTGCTTAATTTATTGTATTAATCCAGATTATTGGGTCCCACAGGCTAAAGCTAACAGCAAGTTTTTGTTTTGGTTTTTTTTTGTTTTTTTAAGAGGGGCGAGGTCAAGTTCGAATTCAAATTATATCATTGCAGTTCATACGACGTTTACACTGCAGTCATACTGGTATTAGGGAGTCTTTTACACAATTCTAAGTATTGTTTCTAATGTTCTCACCAGTTCATACAACTATCTATCCATCCACCCATCCATTTTCAAAACTCCTTTTCCTGTGCTTTGCCCGCATCTCTTCATGCCTTCCTTCGTTCCCTCTCCTCTCTCTCACGGATGTTGCTGAGCAGGCCGAGCCCGAGGGCAACAGAAGCACCACCGAGATCTGTTCTGTGTCGTATGACTAGTTATTTTTATCTCCAGTCACTTCCTCCGCCCAAACAACTCCATCTCCATCTCTTTTTTGTCTCCCTTTTCTCTGTCTCTGTTTTATTTTGTTTTCTTTTGCTTTTTATTTAGATTTTTTTTCTCTCTTTTTTTTGTTTGGCAGGGGTCCTGGTTTACTCACCATATTGTATTTCCTCTTACAAGTAGGGTAAGATAAGATGAGTGGGCAGTGTGTGCGCGTACAAAGCCCATGTGTGTTTTTTCGTGGGTGGGTGGATGTGCGTGTGCATGTGTGCGTGCGTGTATGTGTCTGTGTGTAGTAAAATGATTCAACTTGCTTTTTGTCATTGATGTTGACAAGCATAAACACAAACATGTTCTGTCTTCTGCTAAATGGGTAAATGCTCCTGAAGTTCACAAGAAAAACAAATGCCATAGGTGATTACTACTGATCACCGGATTTGATAAAACACGCACATTTAATTAAACAAAAAATAATAACAATAATTCTCCTAATTTGCATTTAAGGTTTAACAAAGCGTGGATGTACCAGCAAGTAAATACACCTTCAATCATGCAGCCTCATGCAGAATTAGAGTTGAATATTGTCAACAAAAGGCTTACACAAACACACACA
>CAEGAE010006713.1:0-103562 GCA_903067095.1 Girardinus metallicus
ATCTATCTATCTATCTATCTATCTATCTATCTATCTATCTATCTATCTATCTATCTATCTATCTATCTATCTATCTAAAATGTTTTCTTTGTAACTGAGTTTCATACTATCCAATGACACTACATGTGTTTTTGTATCATGCTCGTTTCAGGACTTTGTTCCGTTCACCGCATATTTTACGTAAACTTACGTTCTTTTTACTGTCTGGCGCCATTCTGCGTAAAACGTTTGAAGAATACGCATCTGCGTTACGTCGCTAGTCTCTCTCCAGGCGCTCGGTCAATGGCTCTGCGGGTCATGGAGGAGGAAGGTAAATAAAGAAGGGGCGCCGAGAACACGCAGCAGCAGTCGTTGTCTGACGGTTGCTGGAGGGTTTCCCCTCTTTTATCGGCGTGTAAGCAAGAGACGGACAGGACGTGGAGAGATATCCCGGAGCGGAGCTGCTCTCGTTGGGCTTCATCCGGAGCTGTCGGCGGTGAGATGAACAACACGCTACCCGTCTGCTCGCACTCCTCCTCGGGGTGAACGCCGCAAGAATGATCGATTCTCTTGGCCCTCTGTAGCTAGCTTGTTAGCAAAAAGCAAGCGGCCTGTAATAGTTTATATCTTCTGTTACTTCTTTATTGTGTTGTTGGCTGCATGTTGGGTAAATGATGGGATTAACATGAGTATCAAATCTAATATTGCTGTTTGGGTCTGTAGCTACAGTTAGCTTCAGGTAGCAACACTTTAACGTTCCTGACTGCTGCCAGGTGTGCACAGTTCAACATTTTCTGGGTCTTTTACGTAGATTGCATGTAAAAGTAGGCTGTGTATAACAAAAACTGAGTGCTGTGTGTAAACAGGTGTCACAGTGGCCTATCTGTGATAATGTGAGCATTAATATCTTTGTCTAATCCTCTTACTTTGACCCTAATCATAATGCAGCAGCTGTGTGAATCAGTTGGGAATATTGCATTGTACAATGAATTGTCCACCTGCAGAGCAATACTCTGTGGTGGTTTTAGTTGAGAGAAAGAAAAAAAGGTTTCACTTTTATGGAATAGACAGGGAATTAAATTATACTTCCACACATTTCATTATGGAAATTGTAGCTGAGTTGTGTCCCTAGAAAGGTTAGGGATTTGGAGTAGGTCAGGATGTGACACATTTCTGTCATCTGGTTAGCCATAACTTATCTAACCTGCAACATACATTCCATACACATTCATTTGCTACAAAGTGTGGCCCTTCGACTGCAATTCAACAATGATACAAATCTGACACATCCGTCAGAGGGTCTTGACTTTTTATTTGTAATAAGGGTAAAATTACAACCAACATAACTTTCTTGCAACAACACAAAGTATTTGTAACTTTATAATAAATAGAACCATGTCTGTGCTCAGGCTTTTACTGAAAAAGCGACTTTATTGCATCCAAATCATCTTTAATCTAATTTATTAAACTTGGTTAAATAAATAAGCATTTTGATAGAAAGTGACCTAAATCCTGTATACATTTTTTGTTTGAGCCAAATTGTTTTTTGAAAACTAGATGCACTTCTTTTAATACAGCAAACACGCAAAATCCTGTTTAAGAACTTTTGACTCTGTGATTTTGGCCCATGTGACAAAAAGTTTGGATTAACTGTTTGAGTTATAAAATTAGAATCTCATTGCTGATTTCTAATTTCTCTAAGAACTGTAATATAATAGAAATACAAAAAAATAAGATCAAATGTTCTTGCTATGAAGGATCGATCACTCATTACTTATTTCACCAGGGAGATGTGAAAATCACACTGTACATCAGAGAGCAGTTCCTATATAAGACCAGACGATTACATACTTCAGCATCTTATATTAGCCATTAGCTCAGTCAGTAAAAATGTAGTAACAAGTAAATTAATCGCATAATAAATTGGAAATAAAACGTCAATAATTTCAATTTGCATAATTTGTCATTTTTCTCTTCTCTCTTTCTGTCAAAAACTGGATGACAACAGTCAGTCTGGTGCTTTGGTTTCAACTTGTTTCATTTTGAAGGACAATTTTGATAACAGAATCTTAATAATTCATAATTTGTTGTTTCTGTTGTTTATTTATTTTGGATATTTAAATGTTAAATGTTCATTAGAATTTAAAGTTGATTAATCTGTCAGAATATGATCTTGCATCATAATGCCATTACTTGAAAATTGTCTCAAAACAACATTATCGTTTATTGCAGTAACTTCAAACAGCACTAGTTCGCTGTGCTATGTTTGACCTTCTTGCTTTTCTGTCTTGTAACCTGAATGAACTGTTGCCATGGTAACAGAAAGTACATGTTGCTTTTAAATGTCTCTTTAAACCTCTTTTGCTTAGTTTAGTTTTATTTTGTAACGGCTCACTGACATTCACTCGATGACAGCATAGGGTGGTTTGGTTATTTGTTTATTTAAGAATCCCATTTAGTTTCTACCAAGGTAGAGACGATTCCACACCACAAACATTACATTGGAGTCATACTTTTACAAACCTTACACAAAAAAAAGAGCTGGTAACATACATTAAGACACAAACAAAACCAAAGCACAAAATTCAAATCAACCAACTCAACAATTTTAACATTTTGCAAACATTACAGAGAGGCATCATGAAATATGTTAAAACGCACAAACAAAATTAAAACAGAAGATGAAAAACAAACAATAACAATCTTCACTGTTATTTTTACCAATTCAATATTATTTATTTAAATAATCAGCTGATGATATTGTGCTGTTGCTGATCAAAAAGAAATCTTAGAATCATTTGTTTAAAAATTACCAGATTTTGATAACAGGTGATTTCTTGGTGCATCTCTATTGAAACAGTTTTTGCTATCAAATGCGTATTGCCAGTCATTGTTATTTTCATAAATGCTATGTTTTTTTTCTGAATGTAGAGATTACAGTGGCATTAAAAGCTCAAAATGATGTGACAGTAGCTGAAATGTGCAGCCAGTGCCTGCCGGGCCTCGGTGTCCTCATTATTAATGGCTCACAGAAGGCCAGAGAATGTCGTGTAAAACAGCAGATGGGCTTTGAATTAGTTGATGTGACAACTAATTCTCACAGATTTGGCTTTGCCTGCTCTGTCCCCTGTGAAAAACATTACTTTACTTAACTTCTTCCTGAGAAATATTAATGATGGAAAAAGTGCAAAAAGGATAGCTCATCCCTCAACAAGCTGCATTTCTCAACGCTGCGTTTTAATGGTGGCTGTGTAGAGATACTCCATTCAGTCAGATGTAGCTCAAAATTAGCTAGATTAAGTAACATACAGGAAATCATATTTTTTAACTATAACGACCAACAGCATCTACCTTGAGTTTGACTCTAATAAAACATAAAAAACAAGAGCTTAATTGCTATAATGCAAAGGTTTTTCCATTTATTATTGCAGGGTTTCCCCCCGAAAACTTGCTAAGCCCGGTGCTTGGGGTGCCGCGGCAGTCATCCAGCCGGCCGCCATGTTTTTGAGTTATGACTTGATAGTTATGCATTTTTGGAAGAATGGAAGATTAATACTTAAACACCAACTATAAAGCCTTAAAAATGGCAGTAATAAAAAAAAACAAAAACAAAGGTAAATTAACAATGCTAAGCCTGGTGGGGGCACAAATAACGCCTGGTGGCCTGCCAGGCTTATAATACACCCTGCATTGTGTAGAGTATGAATACTTTCCAACATGACATTCCTTTAATGAAATGCAAATAGAAACAGTTGGAGTTTTTTGTTGTTATATTTGATTCTCCTGTTATATTTCTTTTCTATTGAGAGATTCCTATCTCATTTCTTTCTACAATCAAACTTGTTATCGGTTGATAAAATAAAATAATAAATATGACATAAATAATAAATAATAAAATAAAACATCAACCATGTGTTAAATGTCTGTAAATTAAACTTTATTAGCAGTAAAAACATTGATATTTTACCTCTTATGTGATCCAGGTAAAATTATCCAAATTCTCTCCCTAGCTTTTAGGGGATCCGGCTAGCGTTGCCTCATCCTTGTGTTGCCATGGCGATGCGGGAGCTGGTGGAGGCAGAATGCGGGGGAGCCAATCCCCTCATGAAGTTGACCGGTCACATGACCAAGGAAGAAGGGGCATGGCGGCACCGCTCGACACCCACAGTGAGTTTTCTACGGTTTTGTCATTTGATCACAGCTTAATTTAAATGCAGCACATTTAGTTTTTATTGTAAAACACATTTTCTTTTCTCTCAGATTGCCCCCACTCCTATTGAGATTGCAACAGAGGAAGAGGTCAGTGTTGTTGTTTCCCCCCCCCCCAATGGACAATTAATTCCAGATTTTTTTGTTTATATATTCTTGGCTTCTTGTCTGCTTTGTCCTTCAGCTTGTGAATGAGTTCCTGCAGGCTCCCCCTCGACCCCCACACACATTTGACATGGGTCAGCTCTTAGAGGAAATGCAGCAGATTGACCAGCAGAGCTACAGACAAGCTCCACAGAGAGGTACTAAATCACTTTAGGTTATTCCTCAGGCTGGACAATAAATCAATACAAAGTGACGTCACATTTCCATGAACTTTGTAACTGACAACCATCTTGGCAGCCAGTTGCTATGGAGTTGCTCTGACAACAGCTTAGAACTAGCTCTCGCCTCGTTCCTATCTAACTTGTAAAACAATATGAGTTCATTATAATTACTTGAATACTCTACCCACCTCTATGCAATTCCAAGATAATTATCAGTGCTGTATTACTCCTCAACTAGTAAATTAGCTTAGCTAATGTAGCATTTATCTGCAAGCTAAGACGGACATGTAGCTTACACATTACTACATGTTACTAAACCATGTTACTACATATACTTACTCTCCAGTCACCAGAACCTTGTTATTCGCATTAAGTGTTAGTACGTCCTTTATAAATCTGCTTAAACATTGATTGTATTTGGTCATAGATTTAAAGCTCCTTCATGGTTTTCACTAGGTAGTAAACTAGATTGTATTATGAGATGGGAGGAAGTTTGTTGGCATTATCTAACATATTTTTCTTCTCCGTCTCGTTCAGGTTGATCCTGAAAGCATCAACTTTGTTCATGTATCTTTCTCTCACACATTGATCAAGAGTGTTCATATATTTTCTTTTTGTTGGTCTCTAAGCCATGGGTCCACTATGCACTGAGCTGCGTTTGCCTACTAAGTTGGTGTGGATCACCTCCAGTTTAGACTTGTGGAAACTATGTATAACAATATATATCGCGATAGAGATGTGATCAGTATCAGTAGATAATACAGCTGATAAAAAATTTAGTAATTTTACTGAACTCTGACCCAGAAACGCACAGCATTCTGGAGGCAGAGGAAAGGCTTTAGCAACTTCTCACGGCTAGCTAAGCAAAGTTGGTGGCATCAACTAACTCACTCACTCTTCGGTTACCTAGCAACAACTTGCTGAGTAACAAGCAGTTTCAAATCCCCACAACCCCCAACTTCGGTTACCTAGCAACAGCCTTCTGGGTAACTTGCGCAGCAGCAGTTTAAAGTTTTGCCATTATGCCTTATAACTGCTTAAAAATAAAAAAACCAATGGTGCTTAGTGAAAAATCTGCATAAAACAGGAGGTTATGCCACCAGTTTGGCAATACTTCATATATTTAAAACAAACAAACTAACCAATAATTATCAATATTGACTAATATTAAACATTTATATTGTAATTATTTTTCATCCATATTGTCTAGCCCTGTTTATTTCTATAGGTACGGTGTGAAGTTAGTTCAAACCTCTTTGAGAAGTACAAGTGTTTTTTTTTTCTCCCTCGTAGCACCAGATGTGGCAGCGTTGGCCCTCTCAGGCGACTGGGCAGCAGAGTTCGTCTCTGGCTCGGACTCTGCTGCCACAAATGCTCTTGGTGAAGCAGCAGATGCCGATTGGACGAGAGAATTTATCGCTGAGGCTGCAGGTAATTCGAGTTTGTCTCACTCAGGGTTCTCATGCAACGCTGGATGTGCGATTCAGCTTTCTGTGTTGTCATCGGTTTGCCATATGTCTTCTGTTTTTAATTGGAGCGCAGTAATCAAATCAGGCAAACATTGACTTTCAAAACTTGGAGGTTTTCACATTCATCCAAATTGAAACCACAAACTTTGTGGATTTTATTGGGTTTTATGTTGTGCACTGGTGGAAAGTGGAGAATAATAAGGAAGTGAAAGGAAACTGATTCATGTTTTTTACAAATAAAAATCAGAAAACAAGCAAATGCTTGTATATTACACCCCTTCACTAAGTTACATATTACATATGTAACTTAATAAACTAAATAACTACCTTCATATGTGACACAATTAGTTTATGGAGTCCATCTGTGTGTAATTTAACCTGAATGAACAGCATCCTGTCCTGTCTGAACACGTCAGACAGGACCGGGAGAAAGTTGTGGAGAAGTTTAAGACCGTGGGAGTGTTATTCTGTCAAGAGAAATAAATCAAGTTGGTGATTAACATCAGCCCAACAGTTTCTGCAGAAAACGGGGCGAGTTGTCAGTGACCATATAGTGGTTTTTAACGTAAATTTACATAATTAATCCACATCCTTAACAGAAGTGACTAATATATATTTTAGTACAGAAAATAAAATCACATTACTTTGCATGAAAAATTAAAACATACCTAACAAATTGAAATTCAAAAATACTTTATTAATCCCAAAGGGAAATTAAATAGCAAGGGAGAAAATCAAGTTGGTGGTTAGCATCAGTCCAGCAGCTTTTGCCCCTTTACATTAAATAAAATACAATAAATAACCTTAAACTAACCATCAACGGCTCCCAACGAACAGTTAACAGTTGTAAAATTAAACGGCTGAAAACCACATATTGATAACAGTTAAACACAAATACAAAGCATGATAAAATTACACATGAAACCCTGGGCTTATACATAATTAAGTTAGCCTAAAATATATGTTACAACACAGAGCTGATCCTGAAATGTGCCACAGTTACAGACGGCGACAGAGAAAGTGGACGAGCTGTCGGTTACCGGTTGCTACGGTAACCACCAACTGTCAAGAGCAGCAAAACTTATGGCAACAAAGACAATAACAGAATGAATGAGGAGAAAAAAATTTACCCCTTTAACCAATTTTGACAAACTTTACATTTATAATATTGTTAAAATAAAACCCTGTTAAGCCCTGTTGCTTATGATTGTAATGAAACCAAATGTAAAATAAATAAATAAAGATCTTAGCGGTATAAATACTAGCATACCCGTCCAATGAAGGATGAGGCTCTGCTGAAAAAACAGTGAGGTTTAATGGCAATAAACCTTTAGTTTCACTTGTATATGAACACAATAAAACAGTATTGGCTAAAAGACCTTGTTCTTGTTCGCAACTTAAAAATGTAGTTTACAACTTAAAAATATTGTCTATAACCTAAAAATAACTTCAGTTTTAGCTTACAATAAAACAAACAAATGCACAGATTTAGTTGCTCAATATTAAAAACATACTTGTTTACAAAGTAAACATATCTTGTGCCTCTATCAAAGAGGCTGCTAATAAGAAGATACATTTGATCAACTCTTTTGTTGTCGTTAAACAGTTCAATAATACCGAAATTGGAAATTGTGCTTGCAAGATAAAAACATCAAACCTCAAACCAGATTTTAATCTTAGATTCTATAAATAAAAAAAGTAAACTCGATGAGCGCTAAAAAGAAAAAAGGGGGTTAAAAACAAATAAGGAATTTAATTTGGGGTTATATACAAATGCTTTTATACCACCTCCGTGATTTATATGTTGTTCAGACTTGATGGTGTTTATTAACGGCATGTTTTCCTGTTTCTGCTGCAGATCCTGGGCGCTGGGCAGAGGAGTATCTGGAGCAGTCTGAGGAGAAGCTGTGGCTTGGAGACCTTGGGGACAAGGAGACTGAATGGTGAGAGCAGGCTCTGCTTTGAGTCTATTCAGACAATAAATGGCTTTTCTAAATGGAAAGCTGCGATAAACCAGAGGAAAAGAGAACAGAAAGACATTCAGAACTAAACCTTGAAACACTGACGTGTTGTCGGGTGAATGTGTCAATTGAAATTTCATTCCTCTAACTTTTAGCCTACTGTTTTTTCCTAAATATGTTCCCGTTTGACAAACATCTTGCAAAAGGCAATTAAACACGAATAAAAGCTGCCGTGGAGGATGTGAGCCTTGGCCTTCATTGGCCTCATTTATCAAGCAACAATGCAGTTCTTTGTCTTCAGCCTGGGTTCATTTTAACCAGCTTTCATAACCGCAAGGAAATTAAACTCTTGCTTCTCACTGAGCCTCCAGCCCAAGTTATGTTGGTGTTTTTATAAATACATTTTCTTTATCTGACAGGACGAAGGAGTATCAAGCTGGAGACGAGCTGAGGCAGACAGCCAATGAGCTTGTTTCTAAGGTTGATGACCCCAAGTTGCAAAATACAGAGGTGGGCAGCTTGTCTCTGCGCTCAGTCTTTTAGATTGTCATTCTTTCTTCAACATCTGTCACCATACTCTTCCTCTATTTCTTTTGCATTTCGTAGTATGGATCTTTGTTACTGTGTCATAAGCATAATCAGGTTTTACTTTGCTTTGTTCAAGACATTGTAATGGCAAAAGCCTGACTTGTCAGAAATGGTAAACACATCTTTTGTTTGTTTATTTATTTTGTTTTGTTGTTGTGTAGTTCCTGCGATTCATTAGGCAGATTGGCGAGGGAAGTGTGACAGTGGAGAGCAGAACAGACAAACAGCTCACAGATAAAGTTCAGGCTGAGGAGGCTCAGAACTGGGCCTCCAACCTCAACCAGGTATGAGTCACTTCCCACCGAGGGAATGGTTTTAAACTGGGAACATATCAGGGGAGCAAATTGGTTCAGTTTTGCACAGCGTAGGTTTTGTCTTGTGACTCATTGGTGTAATATTTTCCACAAATCTAACCAAATAAAGCCACAAGTCTCCCTGTAACAAGAATCTCAAGGCTGCACAGCTTTGGAGATTAAATTAGTTTTGTAGATAGAGGAGCTCTATGAATGTCTGCTTCAAATCTTTGTTTTCTGAACGTGTGCAGCAAAGCTCCGTTTGTTTCCCAGTTGACTCAATATTTCCTCTGTCCTTGATTTCACTGCAGTTGCTGCTTCGTCTCAGAGGCTTAAAAAGGAGACATTGATTCTGGGTTTCTGCTAAATATCATGATAGTGTGGAATACGAAATTGGTAACAAACCAGAAAAGGGGAAAATTACTTTCAACATTAGGGCGGAAAATCAATACTCAGTCCAACATTCTAGCTTTCTATAACACAGCCCATAATTTGTAGGATGTCCTGGTTACTTTTTGAAACTTAGTGCTTGCGTTCCCATAACTATCAGGTTTCATTAGGGAACTTTAAACGGGACCTAATATGCAAAATTCTCCTTTAGAAATAAGCGGTTTCAAAAAAATTCTCCATTCTTGAGTCACAGTCACACTGAGCCGTTACCTAGCAACCACAGCCTAGCCAGCTCATTACCTAGCAACCCAAGCGCAACTCCCAGCAGATTTGGTCAGCTGGTTTTACTGCTTTAGTTTAAATGGAAAAGACAAGTGTTTTGTTGTCCAGAAACCACTTGCTGTTAATTCCAAAACGCAAAGTTTAAAAACTTTAACTGAACTTACTCCTTTTTTTCTTCTTACTTCCAGGTTGCTTTCTGGAGCTTTCTCCGAATTTACAGATCGTTTTCCAGATTTTTAGAGGTTACTTTCCAAAACCTACCTAGAAGTTACAAATACTTTTGTTTTTATGGAATCTGACATGGTACTTTTCTCTGATTACCGGAAAATTTAAGATACTTTAGGTAACATGTAAAGCACAGGCTGCGTTATGTAGTGATACTTCATATAAAATAGACCATTTTAAAAATCCTACTTGGAGTCTGATATTTAGTTTTAAAAAAGTTTTGATTTATCTTTCTAACGGCAAACATATTTACAGATCATCTACATAAATTTGAATTTAAGAATCACATTTTCTCCACGCAAAGCAAGGTGGGATTTTTAGAGATGATTATCCAGGCATAAATCTGTTTTTATTTTATGCTTAGCGGCATATTTTATAAAAACTTTGCATGAATCATGAGTAATCCTGCATTAAAAAACTTGTAATTAATTAAATTAGTCCCTGAAAGGCCTCTAGCTGTTCAAACTATAAATTTTTCTGCCTCATTAATTTCAACTCATAAAAAATAACCTATAACCCTTAATGAACCAACTTTGAAAAATATGTGTTGACAAAAATAGAGAACTTTAGTAAGAATTAAGTCTACTGGTCTTTAATGTCTTACTGGGCTCAATTAGAAAATATGTCTTAAACTCAGTGCAAACTCTACGAATCATCTTTGTTTTTACCATCTCAGATCATATTAGTCAGTCATTGTTCTCTTATTAAAGCTACATTTTGCTATTTCCGTTAATACTGAACTTCAAAATAATGGTTTATATTCTAGTCCTGCTGTTGCTTTGACTGTGTACCATTTTCCATGACATAACTTAAATACATTTTTCCCATTTCTTTTTAACCTTCCCTTAAAATCCTGGCATGCCATTCCTTCAATTAACAACTACCACTTGTTAATTAATTACCTATACTGCTCAAACGTGATGCTTATTTCTCCATCCCCTCCTCCCCAAAATATAAAAAACTGCCCACAAACTGCTTCCCGCCCCTCGAAACATGCCTCCGTTTGCCCCTGCCTCCCCTCGTCGTCCTTATTGTAGTTCCTGGCGGAGACGGGGGGAGGGAGTCTTCCCTTGGAACCTGCAGAGACGAATCAAAGGATTGACAAAGTTAAAGCTAAACAAGCAGAGCAGTGGGCCAAAGTCGTCAGGCAGGTAGGACCTCTGTGGTCGTGGCAGCAGAAGGCTTATTTTATAAAATAATGGTTATTTTTCATTTAAGGACGCATTAACCATTCAGTAACCTTGCTGCTAAATGTCTGTTAGATATTAGTCTATAAGGAAGATGCAAAAGAACAGCTAGAAATTATTTTTTTTTGTGTCCATTTTGCTTTCATCTTTGCTTCCTTTACATTCGCCTCCCGGCTCTTTTCTGTCCCTTTTTTAAACATCGTCATCCTTCGTTCCTGTGACAGTTTTCGTAGCCACAGCACCTGCAGACTCGTGCCACCTATTGTCGTTGCTCTTCGTTGCTCTCCAGGTGTCGGAGGAGTCGGCTGAAGCCTGGGTGGACGAGTTCACCACGTCGGGACCAGACTTCCAACAAGCCAAAGCTGCAGTGGAGGTACGGGAAGAATGTGAAAGTGGAAAAGCCGAACGGAAATCCAGTGGTTTAATTGGGAGAGGGAAGCTGCTGAAGACTTCCCTCCCGACCGTCTTCTGACAGGTTGAGGATTTAAACCAAGAAAAAGATGAGGAGACCTTCCTCACCTTTCTAACAGAAAGAGATTTGTGGTTCATCTGTAACCTTTGTTTTTCTTTTTTATCTGACAATTAATATAGATGGATTAAGACCATCATTTCCATGTCGCAGGACATAATAATGATAAAGATCAAGTACTCTTTTAAATTTATTCTATGGATATCATTTAGGATTTAGTTTGGGGGTTTCTTTCCCATCAAGAGTGAAGCTATGTCCACATTCTGGCCTTTCAGGGGTTAAAATCTCCAACATATTTTCTTACTAGTATGAATATTTTAGTCTAAACTAGTTTCAGGAGATTAAAAATGGTCTTTAGGACCTTGAGTGTGAGGTTTTACTTTATGCAGAAAATGCTTTGATGCTTCAAAGTCATTGTTGCTGTCAGGGACGAATCTCAAAGCCTAATTAAAAAAGAAAAGAAAATCTTACAAATTTATTTGATGGAAATTTTTTTTTTTTTCCTTAAACATGATGCCTGCTAGCAGGTTAAAACTTACAAAAATAAAATGTATTTTTAAAATTAATATTTTTCAAAGGGGTAAAATATTTAATATGAATATTTTGAGCAAAATTCGTTTAAAATATTGAATTGTTTAAAATATTTTAGCTATTTCGAGAAATTTGACATGTTAGAATTTTCAATTTTCAAAAGAAACGAGGGTGGAAACTCTGGTTTCCATTTAGACTTCCTGTTATCTCCTGGGAGTCTTGGTTTCTCTCTTTTAGCCTCAGTAGCTACGTTTTTCCTTTGACAACATGATGGCACAAGTTGACATCTCAAAAATAAATTGAAACATGCCAATTTAAACAAAAAAAAAACTTGTTTTTGATCAAAAGTTTTGACGCCGGATGTTTTTATTTTTTTAATTGAAATTGGCTTAGTTGACAAAACTACAATGGAACCTTTTTTTTTTCACGTCACACAAGCCACAGAATCAACAATCCGATGTTACTACTGGCACAAACCATGAAGAAGACGATGACAGGAAGTGGGTGAGGAAGACGACGCGGCGTGTTTTTTAATGACCTACCACATAAACAAGCTTATTCACGTGTGATTTTAATTGTTTCTTAGATAATGGGAAACACTACAATTGCGAAAATTTATTTTTTAGACATTAGCGTAATATTGACAAAGTTTTGCTCACATTTGTAATTGAAACGCAGCTTCTGATCCACCGTCATTGTGACCTGATGCCTTTAAAAATGGTGTGTTCACTGATTAGAAAAAGATTGGACTTTTAAGTTTCCAACCTTCCAGTCACCAATCAGGGCTGATATTGGTTCATCTCTTCCAGATACATGACTCTAAAATCTTTGACTTGTTTCAAAGCTCATTGAATGCACTGATCTTGTTCCTTTTAAAATTGAAAACTCAAACATGTCTGATGTGAACGAGCCGGGCAGTAACAGTGTGTGTTGTTGATTTTGCCAGAGTGACGTTGATTTCTGGGAGAAGCTGCAGCAGGAGTGGGAGGAGATGGCAAAGAGAGATGCAGAAAGCCATCCCTGGTTGTCCGACTACGACCAGCTGCTCAGCTCCTCTTACGACAAGGTAACCAAGCTGCAATGAATCCCATTCATTTCTCCACCTGGACCATTTCTGAGTGTTCCTGGTTGTGTTTCTGACAGGGGTATCAGTTTGAGGAGGACAACCCTTGCTTGTCCCACTCAGACCCTTTCTCAGAAGGACTGAAGAGGATGGAGGCGGGCGACATCCCGGGAGCTGTGCGCTTCTTTGAAAGCGCCGTCCAGAAGGAACCAGACAACCAGCTGGTGAGACGGCAACAGCGGCCATTTTACACTCTTTAATCCACAAGAAGATCACTTAAAATTACACGAGAAAATTACTTAAAATTATCTACAAAATTATTTTTCTGTCTAATTTTACTCAAATGCAGATAAAATGATTCAGAATATTTTTTCAGTTCCAAAAAACGAACCTATCTGGTCTAGAAAAGTGTAGAATTGGATTTGATCACTTTCCAAATTTCCAAATCTTAAATTTATCTTTTTGATTAAAAACAAATATCGCTTTGCTTTCGTTTATATTTGGATGAAAAGGAAATTTCACTACTTTTGGTTTTTAACTCAAGGCGAGGGGAAGGGAGGATTGAAAATCCAATTTTTGTCATTTTTAATTTTTTTTTCTTTTTGAAAAACAAACTTTAATCTATATTTCTATAAAATATTCCAGCCTGAATATTTTTAAGTTTAGTAACATTCTGAATGTTATTAAATTAAGCTATTAATTAAGTTTAATAACATTCTGAGTGTTATTAAACTTAAGGTAACTAAATATCCCCAAATCTGAAACCAACTTCCACATTTTGCTGTTTTAAATGATTTCAAGAATTTTCTCAGAAATATTTTGAAATCTGAGTCTGAAAAAAAAAATAGAAATGTCACATTAGAAAATTAAAGAATGTATTTGTTTTATTGCAGGCTTGGCAATATCTGGGAACCTGCCAGGCAGAGAACGAGCAGGAATTTGCTGCCATCAGCGCCCTCCGCAGGTGAGACCTGGAAATTGCAGAACATAATTTTAAAATTTAACCTCAACTGCAAAATTATGATTCATAGTGGAAAACGGTCGAAATTGGCCAAGACGTCTCTATTTAATTTTTATGCTTTTTGTATTGAAGTTGACATTTTTTGTCTGCTATACAGTCGTCCAATTAAATACATGTAACATGTATTTTTTGGTTTGGTTTTTTTAAAATAGTCTCCAACTGTTTAGCCTTAATCTAAACTTTAAAATTTAGATTAAAGCTAGGTGAAAAAATATATACTTGTAAAAATTATAAATACAAAGTAATAAGTAATTAATGTTTTTATATTTAAAATATACGAACATTTGTAGAGCATAAGATTGTTTTTTGACAAATAATACAGATAATGTGTTGGCACCACATTATGCTTAAAATGGACATGTTGGTCCAAGAACATGGAAAAACACTGTTTTAGAAGTTGTGGCAAAAAAGTTTTCTGGAAGAGCAATAATGGTCCTAACAGGCAACTTTTGTCTGAGATTTCACTCTGCTCAGTTCTGCCTGTTTTAGGGCCTCTTGTCACTTTAAATCCAAATAAGCTGCAGCTGGCCACGCCGCCAACTCAACATTTACAAATGGCTGCAAACAGATACAAAATTATACATCCGTACATCGTTGAAAAGCAGGAGAGTCTTTTCAGCAGTAAAACCAGCTGACCAAATGTGTTAGAACTCTTCTTCGGTTGCTAAGTGACGGGTAAAGCTCTGCTGGGGTTGCTAGGTAACGGGCTGGGCTTGGTTGGGGTTACTAGATGAGGGGCTGTGGCTGCTAATTTGTAATTTGAAACATTAACTTGTTGCCAAAAAAAAAACAGCTGGTTATTTTTTATACACTTGGGATGTCTTTAGGTCTTTAGAAGCAGTTGAGGCTCAAATTGAAGTACAGAAATGTACAAAAGTGTAAAATTTGCATAAAAGGTCCCCTTAAAGATACCTTTTTCTGGTAGCCAGTCTTATGTTGATCCACATTTGTGGAGAGAAGTCTTTATGAACAAGTCGGTGGCATGGGACTGACTAACGACCTGTGAGAGTTTCTATTAGTTGCGTCTTTTAATGTATCTTTCCTCCCTTCGTTTTGCTGCTGTTCCTCAACAGATGTATAGACCTGAAAAAGGACAACCTGACTGCGCTGATGGCGCTGGCTGTCAGTTTCACTAACGAGTCGCTGCACAGGCAGGCCTGCGAGACGTTGCGCGACTGGCTGAAGCACAATCCAAAATACCAGTCTGTGTGGGAGCAGTACGAGCGGGACCGTCAAAGAGACAGCGGTCGGGAAAGAGAAAAGGAGAAGGAGCGGTTCGGATCGTTGCTGCCAGAGTGAGTAATGGAGCACGGCAGACGCTCAGCGCTCATGTTGAGCAGCATTACAGAAGTGACTCTTTTGTTTATTCTCTTTTCTTCTCGTTTCCCTGCACAGATCGTTGTTCACCGATGTCCAGAATCTGTTCCTACGCGCAGCCAACTCTGACCCTTCCCAGGTGGACCCCCAGCTGCAGTGCGGTCTGGGAGTTTTGTTCAACCTGAGCGGAGAGTACGACAAGGCGGTGGACTGCTTCAGTGCTGCCCTCTCTGTTACTCCACAGGTCAGAGGTCAACACTGGGTTCCTAGCCACTGTATGTCTGTTTCTGAGCTCGCAGTAACTCCGTCGCCTCCTTTTATTTTGTGGCACAATCAGGATTATCTGTTGTGGAACAAGCTGGGCGCCACGCTGGCCAATGGGAGCCGCTCAGAAGAGGCAGTGGCCGCCTACAGGAGAGCTCTGGAACTGCAGCCAGGTTTTGTCCGCAGTCGCTACAACTTGGGAATCAGCTGCGTTAACTTAGGGGCGCACAGGTGAGGAAATGTCTAATTAGGAAACAATATTATAAGGCACATTAATGTTTTGAACATTTTAAATTGGGGATAAGAAGTTGGTATCTAAAACTTATCTGTCTTCAGTAGTTTTTGCAATTAACCCTCTAAAGTTGATTTTTAGTTTATAGAAATAAATACATAGACTTTATGTGTGAAATCATTACAGTAGATCATGAGTAATTGAAGTTTTTACCCTACTCATTCAGGGTCTGTGAAGAATTTGAAACTGTACAGTTTTTCTAATTGAAGACTAATAATTTTATTAATTTTAATAGGTTTCTTATGGAAGACCGATTTTGAAAAAATAACAATGAAAAATAAATACCTACTTATTTAACTATAAATAAATTCAAATAAAAAAATACAGAAACTTTGAACTATCAGCATTTGGATGTTTGATACTTTCACTTTGCACTGTATCGATAATAGGCCTGGACAATAAATCAATAATATGTATTGCTATATAGACGTGATTCAGTAGATCATTCAAATTCAAAAGTACTTTATTGATCCCTAAGGAAATTAAATCAAATTTGTCTAATAGAATATTCAGTAATTTTACTGAACTCTGATCCAGAACCTCACAGCATTCTGGGAGATGTAGGCAGAGGAAAAGCTTTAGCCGCTCAACTTCTCAAGGCAAGCCAAGCAAGGTTTGGGGCATCGACTAACTCGCTCACTCTATGGTTACCTAGCAACTCGCTCACTCTATGGTTACCTAGCAACAACCTGTGGAGTAACTGGCACACAAGCAATTTCAGGTTTTGTCGCCGAGCCTCTTAACGGCCTGAACGACGTGGAGTGAAAACTGTGGATAAAACAGGAAAAGGTCACTCCACCACTTTGGCAGGATTTCACATATTTAAAACAAAAAACAAATCAATAATTATCAATATTTACTGACATGAAACCCTTATATGGTGATGCGTTTTTTCAGCCATATTGCCCAGCCCTAATTTGTAGCAAAACAGTAACATGCAAAATCCAAGAATTATGGTCTGTGTAGATTCTTATAAAGTTGTAGACTTTTCTCATATGTGCATATAAATAATTTGCCCACAGAGAGGCCGTGGAGCACTTCCTGGAAGCGCTGTCTCTCCAGCGGCAGGCTGCAGGAGACGGAGCGAGAGCTGCCAGGGGACCCGGAGGCGCAGCCGCCACGGTGATGTCCGACAACATCTGGTCCACGCTACGGATGGCTCTCAGCATGATGGGAGAGAGCTCTTTGTACGCTGCGGCCGACCGCAGAGACTTGGACACGTTGCTGGCTCATTTCAGCCAGAGAGAAGTGGAGGGTGGAAATGAATGAAGACTAAGGTTTATCGAGTGTGAATGTGCTCAGAACGGAGGTCGATGTTTGGGGGGAATCGGAGCAGTTAATAGTCGGATATAAATGGCAGACGCGGACACTGTGACATCGGAGATGCTAGATGTTCATGTGTGTTTTAAACGAGTATTATAATGCAGTATCAGTCTCCAGCTGGAGAAAAGCAACCAGCAGTTGTTCAGTCAAGCTGCTGCTGGGCTTCAGATGTTTGCTAGTCCTCATATTGTTGTTCTAGCAAATGAGTTTAAAAGGTTCCCTTTTATTTACTTGAAGTTTTGAGGAATAAAGTAAACAAGCATGTTGATGATTTGTATCTTCTGTAGCGAGTAATGTTAGGTTGGTTTGTGTTATGACACTCAGTACTCCCCCAGTCTTCATTACCTACAAGTACTTTTTAGGATTTAGGTGACTAAAGGTACAGTGCTGCTGTAATAATACCACGAGTTCTGCTTTTCACCCAGAAGTGCTCTGAAGACAGAAGGTCGATGCAGTTCAGGAGAAGAAACACAAGTCAAAAAATGCTGCAGCTTTGTTTTTATATCATGTACGTTCTTAGTGACCATCGATCTGCCAGGACAGTGAACTGGCAACCAGCAGGACTGTTATTGCTATGATCAAGTGTGTGCGTCTGTTCATTGTGATTAACTGGATAACATTTAAAAAGCATCATGAGAATGATTGTTATGGCTCCCCTCTGTTTTGCTCTTTTTTGTAATGCTCTTAAACTAATTTTGCTTCATTGTAAAATACTCCTGTATGCCATACTGTGTATTGTAACATAATTGATGCACTATGATGGTTTTCAGGCTACTTGAAGCCTGATTGCAATCTTTAATATAATATCCAGCAATAAAGCTTTGATTCCAAACATGAGATAATTTTTTTCTGAGGGGATTTTAACAACTATGTTTGTAGCTGTAGAGATGCTAGAAGTTGTCACACAATACATAATGTATAATTTACTTTTTTTTTTGTAAATATGGACAAGAACATGCTGTGTAAATATACTTGCAGACAGAAAATTATGCACCAAGTTAAGAATGGTTCAGTTGGATGCACTGGGGAGATTTAAGGGATATTTAGTTAGCAAAAAAACTTTCACTACAGGTATCAAGAAGAAACTTTTAGAGTTGAAACTGTCAGCTGATTTTCTCTCACTGTTAAACAGGAGAAGAATAAAAGAGAAAAACTTAATCTCTTTCTGAATTTCATTAAAATTTACTTGCATTTTTTATAATCCATAAAAGTTAAATATTCATCATTTAGAAAGATATTTTAAATGTATAGCAATAAAATGTGTAATTTTCTAAATTAAACTTGAATATCACTACATTTTTTGTTATTTTAACTGACCTGTTTTGCAAAGTACACCGCGTGCTTTTCTTCTACATCTTTTCTTCCGAAAAGAAATTAGTTTGAATAATGCACATGGGTGTTATTCTCAAAGATTAGAAACGAGTATTTTATCTATTGCGCAGGCTGTTTAACTTAACGTTCAAAAAAACGTCGTTACGCATAGACCACGCCCATTTCCAACGTGACTTGCTTTGAGCCAATAGGACCTGAGGGGGAAAAGCGGAAGCGTGCGCTTATTGGTTCGTTTAAAAGAACGAGGCACGCAACCCCGCCATTTAAATCTTTTAAAAACTCGTGTTTTCGTGCTTATCGGAAGGTGAAGTTGGAAGTGAAAGGGTCTGAAGTTGTGTGGCCCAGCGATTCGATTGGCTTTGTCTCGTCTAAGGTTTGCAAACTTAAAACTTTACGCATTTTTCTTAGCTTTATCATTAAAACTGATAACTTTTTAGTTAATTGACGTTTCACTGATTGAACTGCATTGTTTTTTGCCTTGCTTTCTAATCTTAAACACTTAATTGTTTAAATGTATCAGCCTTTTTTGTGTGTTTTTAATGTCTATTACTATTACACACGGGTTTTATGCAGGCTTGAACAGTTTGTAGTCTTTCTCTTTGTGCATTTTGGGAAATAAACCCTGTCAATTTACTACATCATTCTTTCACTTAACATTATTCTGGTTTTTTTTTTGTTTGTTTTTTTTACAGATTTGCTGTTACTTGCAATAGTCCTTACCACAGCTGCCTTTTGTCCAAGCAATAATTGCAAGTATGCTGCAGATATTTGCACTTGCATGTTTATTTTAGAACAGTGGCTGTATAGAATCCCCTGTAAATAAAAGAAATTAGTTTTAAATTGTTATATTATTAGATAGAAACGTGTTGACTCATGATCACTTTGCAGGGTTCATGTCCGTTCTTTATCAGTTGCATATTTCTTGTGTTCTTTTTGACGTTAAACTTGCTTTTTGTCCACCTGTGATCCAGGTAACCTTTAATAGGCATTATGGGAACAAGTGAGAGCAAGATGACTGTGTCTGCAGATGCAAAACAACAACCAGCCCTCAAGAAGACGCATGTGAGCCATCTGATAGATCCACGCTCTCCCTCTACTGGGATTGATCGAACACCCATTCAGGTTGGTTCAAATACTTGAATACATTTTATTGAGACAGACCAATACAAAGAATTTTTCAGCTCCTGTAATCCCAGTTTAAATCCAGCTTCTCTTTGAAGGCCTCTGAGGTTTATTAGTGAGCTAACGGCATCGTGAAGACCAAAGGACACAGCAAACAAGTCGGGCAGAAGGTTATGGAAAAGATTAAATCAGGGTTGGGATATAAAATATCTTAATCTTGGAACCTTAGAGCATTGTTCAGTCAGAGAAGATAATATGTTGCATCTGCAAACCTACCAAGTCATGGCTAAACTAAATAGCTGGGCATGCAGAACTTTTAATCAAAGAAGCAAACCAATGACCTATGGTAACGCTGCAAGGATCCATTGCTCAGGTTCAAGCAATGGATCCTTGCTTGAACCTGAGCAATGGTTCAAGCAAGGATTGAACCATTGATTGAACCAGTGTGTTGGAGCTGAACCAAGTGTGTTGGTTCAGCTCCAACACACTTGAGCTGAATTAGCTGATTAGCATTTCTCTGTGAAAGGTCATTTTTGGTCACCTGATTCAGGTGAAGTGGCTTCATGATATTAGAAAATTTTGCAACAGCTATATTGGTAGAAATATTTTCTCTTTCCTCTCGTCTCTTGTTCTCACTCTGTGACCTTAAGCATTTTAGGCATTTGCTGCTGTCCACCTGGCTAACTATTACGTTAGCAAAAAAATGAGAGATCATAACCCTTGGAATAGATTGGCCAACAATAACTGCTACAAACAGTCCTCTGTGAATATTGCACACACTGATGTTGCAACTATTATAAATTATGATATTGTACAGCCTTAGCAGGGATGAATCTTAAAGGACTGAACTGGAGTTTATATTGGAGGTGGGTGATATGGACTTAAAGTTTTATCATGATATTTTGTGGTACAATTATAACAATAAGTGGCAATGAGAACTATTGGGAAATGGCAATTATAACCCCACAGATGCAAATACTACTCTTGGAAAAAAAATTCCCATTTGTAATTGCTTCACTAAGCAAACAGTAACTGTATTATCAAATGTATTAATTTTTTTTTTTTAACAAACTTTAGACAAAATGGTAAAACTATCAATCCTGAGTTTTTTTTTTTGTTATTGTTGTTTTTTTAACTGAAATTTATTGTGACAACAAATCGAAATTAAGACATTTATGATAAATGCCTCCACTTGTAGTTTATACACATTACAACTTTTAGTTGTAAAGTAACTAAATGTGGACAAGGTCAAGAGGTGTGAATACTTCTGGTAAGGCCTGGCTAAGTTTACTTCACCTCTTAGGTTTGTGGAAAGAAGTCCACCTCTGGTGCAGCTGTGAAAAGCGAGTGTCCCCTGGCTGTAAACGATCCCCGCTCCCCTACCGTTGGCATCACCCGCACCCCTGTGAGGGAAATCATGAGAGGTAAATATTTTAAATAAGTAACTTCCTGCTGGGCTTTACTCAGCCTCAACGGCCTGACTTGAACTTCTGCTTTTTCTTCCCCCAGCGACCGTCGGATCCTTTACCCGCCGCCTAGGCATGCTCTTCCACAACGAGGCTGAAGGCAAAGTCCTAGAAGGTCCTCAGAAACACCACAGTGATCCAGTTGATGAAGTCCATGGGGACGAGGAGCTGGCCTCCACAGAGCCGCTTCTCAGTCCACGCAGAGCAACTGACTTTAGCTCTGTAGCCGAACATGCAAACCTCTCGGCCACCTCCGATCAAGCTACTCAGGTGTTCGTTGGCAACTCGAGTCCCTTTGAGCTTCTCTGGGATCCTCAGGTGGCGGTGGAGATCGAAACGGAAGCGAATGTTAGCCTGGAGGAGGCAGAAGAAGCAAGGGAGACCCCGTTGCACAAGAGGCTGAGCATGAGCCTGATAACATGTCATGAGGGGGCAACTTCATCTCAGGTGTTTGCTATTCACCATGAAAGTCGTGCTTCCTCAGAACCTGATGTGGAAAAGGACCAAGTTGTGGACGGCGTGGATCATGCGTCCGTCCTTCCCTCTGTTACAGTCCAGCCAAAGGAAGCAGAGGAAACCAAATCTCCTCTGCCTCCCTCAGAGCAACCAGATACCCCCAGTCCAGAGCAAGTACCAGTGTGCACAGGTATCCGCTGCCCCACCTTTGACATAAAGAGCCCCAGTCAGCTGGAGTTCAAGCCGCAGTGGTTGGGGAAAGGTTTTGGTGCCACTGCGCTGAGATCCAGAGGAGTTCAGGGGAACAAAAGAAGCTCCTCTCCTCTTGCTGTCCTTGTGGCAGTAAAGAGCATCGGCAACGAAAACAAGGGGCAGTCTGGAAAACTGAAGCAAAAAGGTGTGTAAGGCGGAAAGAATTAGTGTGAAGACTTTTGTCTCTTTTTATAGACTTGTAAGTTTTTGGGTGTTTCTCCTCCAGGTACTGAGGGTCGCTCTCCGCTTCAGATCCTTAAGGAGACCAACTCTCCCCGTGACCAACGTTCTCAGGTACAAACAGCCATTCATTTATTACACTAATACCGTCCTCTCTTAAAGAGGACCCATTATTATGCTTCCTTGAACAGATAGATGTATGTTCACTACCTTTTTTATTTTTGCACAAAATTCTATTTGGATGATATTTCAATCTTCCTATTTTGAGCTCCTTTTAGAACGAGCTTTTTATGGCCTCTTGTCACTTTAAATCCAAATGAGCTGCTGCTGGCCACGCCCCCAACTCAACGTTTACATGCACAAGTCAAAATGGCTGCAAACAATGTGCAATTATAGATCTGTGTTTTAACATTATGCAAATTTCTGAATGGTAAGTCAACAACAAAACACTTGTCTTTTCCAGCAGCCATTGTACACCGGTAAAACCAGCTGACCAAATACGCTGGAACTCAACTTGGGTTGCTAGGTAACGGGTGGGGGTTGCTAGGTGAGGGGCAGTGCTTGCTGATTTGTGACGCTACATTTTGAAGGTTTTTGAAACGGCTCTTTTTCCAAACACCTAAAAAGATTAACTTATTGCCACAAAAATGTCTGGGTGTTTTTTTTTCTTTTGTTTTGTTTGGAAGCACTTGGGCAGTTTTATTTTTTTTAAAGAAGCAGTAGAGACTCAAATGGAACTACAAAAATGTGAATTTGCTTAATGTGAGCCCCTTAAGCCCATATTGACTTATTGCAGAAGGATTTCTGATTATGTGTAATTCAATAAAATGAATAATTTCAGTGACTTTCTCTGTTTTCACTGTGCAGACGAAGCTGAAGGTGTCCAAGCAGAGACTTGGACAGATGGACCGCAGGGTGCTGGCAGTGTCTCTGGACAAGGAGAACCACTGAAGGAAGACATTCAGAATCTGTCCCTCTATACATTTCTTAAAAATGTGCTTTTATGCAAATAGCTTCTGGTACCTTCTATTTGAAGTATGTAAATATTGTATCTGCTACATGCTGCAGTTTTCTACTTTGCCTGGTCTTTTTTCCTTTGTTTTGCTTGTCCTTTTTATATGTGAGATTTTGTTCACTATTTTTTGTTGGACCTTTTTAAAGCATTTGTGTAATTTAAATTTGTCAAATCTTTTTGTCAACAGAATAAAAGTTTAACACTAAAAGATCAGCTCACGTCTAGCTGCCTTTTCATTTTCTGGCACTTTTAGCAAAGTGCATCATGCTCCTCTGGTTTACCTGCGTCTACTCTTACTGCCACACATGCAGAAGATTTGTAAAAATCCTAAAAACTAATTGTTGTAGCACAAGTTCACACCTCCTGTTAATTGTGAAACTTGTTTTTATTTATTTGGCCAGTGGGACACATTTGGTTCTCTAATATGTTTCACAACGCTGAAGCTTGCAGAGTTGGCCAGTTCCTATTTTGATTTTCATCTCACATCAGTTTATTTTAATTATAAAGCATTTGAGTGCATACAGGTCTGTACAATTTCAATCCACAATCTTCATTTTTGTGTCTGGGGAATAGTTATTTTTCTTGCTGAATGATCCAATGCTGACCTGTTTTACACTTTAGGGTCCACCAGAATATTCCTTTTTTTTTTTTTTAATCTCTAGGTACTTTTAAGAGGTTAATGCCACAAACTCCAGTGTTCCCAGAGTCTAGGCAGATAAACTTGTCTGCGCTGCCACAGAATCCTCCATACTGGACATAAAGTGCTTCATGTACTCATCCTTGGTTTTACATTGGACCCACCTTGAGCGTTTGCATTTGATAACATTTTCACAGATTCAACGGTACTTTTCCAACCTGCTGGAGGTCCATTGGGTTGCACTTGGCCTTTTTACTTGATTTTGATTCTGCAGTATTTTTTCTTTGCAGATGAGTACACTCTTGTACATGTATATAAAACAAGTGGTATTAAGTAAATGCATAATTTTTTTGTGCTGACTATCCACTTTTACTGTCAGGTTAATTGGTTTCCCTAAATTGCCCTGAGGTGTGAGTGTGTTTCTGTGTTGCCTTGATGGACTAGCGACCTTTCCAGTGTTTGCCCCGCCTCTTGACCAATGACTGCTGGAGATAAGTGCCTCTGCAACCCTCCAAGGACAAGCAGGTACAGACAATAAATGGACAAAACTGATCTTGTGTTCTCACTTAAACTTCATGAACATCATGAGAGTCAGAAATTAAGACCAAGTACAGTTGTTTAGCAGAATCCCAAATTTATTCATTTACATTGCAGTGTAGATCAAGCTTTGAAAAAAATGTAGTTGAAATTTTAGTTTGATGTTCATCTAAATGTATACAATCAGTATTCAGAGCTTACCTGCTATAAAGATAAATGTATAAGCAGATGCATAAATATTCAAGGATACAGTTTTGACTTGAGACAAACGAGTCACCAAGTAACCATTTTACTAATCCATCTGTCATTTTGAGTTTTTGCCTATTTACTGAGGGGATAAAGCCAAAAACGATCCTAAATCCTGCTAAATATTGTCCATCAGTCACATACAAAACAAACACAAATGCAGACGTTTGCAAACTATTGACTCAAGTTTAAATAAAATTAGAAAATAAAAAGAAAGTTTAAGTGCTTAGGGGATCTACCGAAGCTAAAACAAATGATTGTAAATCGTGTTATTCATATGGTGTAACCTACGTTCTCATATAAAACAGCATATAAGTGGAGCTTCTGTGACTCTACACAGGCTGTAACTTGACATGTTTTTAGTTCTGACTCATCCAGTGTGCTACCATTTCCATTTGGCAACTTCGCATTGGGTAATCTTAAAATTGCTCCAAAAATTATGCATCCGCCATCTGTTTCATCTGAATTACAGATTAACTAATGAGAAATTTGACTAGGACGCCCACTCTTTTGATCTACCCTAATTTCCGCCAGAACATGAGAAGAAAAGTGAGAGTGCAGTGTGACTGGGAGAAGAGGAAACCCTCGCATTACACTCCTCTTCTCCAACATCAGAAATGACTTGGCACAGATCAAATACCCTCTTCTCACGCTACGTGTCTCCTCCTGCCTCCATTGACCTTGCCTCGTTTTAAAACTTCACATGTTTCCAAGCATAAATGAACCGTTTTCTTTCCGCTTGTAGCAGAGGGACAGCCTCAGTTCCATATCTTGAGGAAACTGTCCCAGGATCCCGTGCAGCAGGCCAGGCCGTCTGCAGACACGCCAATGCAGCTCACTCTGTTGTCGTGACCAGCCAGCACACCTGAAGAGCAGCATAAATCAAAGAAGGTGACTGTTTATGAAATAAAAACCACTATATGTGGTATATAAATCGCTATATAAATATAAGTCTTATTTATGCATTTGAAACCAGATATTTACATGCACTGTATAAAATAACACTATCCAACATTAAATCAGACAACCTTTTTCTGTTTTATGTAGTCAAAATGATTAAACTTATTTCTATTTGCTTATATTCACTAAAATGACTGTTTTCCAATAGTTTTCAATAGTACAATTGATGACATTGGTCTGTAAACTCCTGATAGGTCAATTAAACCATAACAGGAAACTATTTTGGATTAGGGCTGGACAACAAACCAATAACTATAAATGTTGTGTTAGAATTGTGATCAATATGAATAGATATTTAGATAATCCAGAACTGCACAGCATTCTGGGGGACGTAGGCAGAGGAAAGACTTTAGCTAGTAAACCTCTCAGGACTAGCTATGTAAAGTGAGTGGAATCACTAACTCACTCTTTGGTTACCTAGCAACTCACTCTATGGTTACCTAGCAACAACATGTCCGGTAACTTGCTCAGCAGCAGTTTTAGGTTTCACCACTGTGCCCCATAACTGCTTAAAAATAAAAAACAACGGCGTGGAGAGAAAACTGGATAAAACAGAAAAGGTCACAGCACCAGTTTGGCAGTATTTCAGATATTTAAAACAAAAACATAATCAATGATTATTGATATCCACTGATATGAAACTCTGATGTAGTGAGAAGTCCTTCAGTCATGTCATTAAGGTCTATTCTGAATCTATTTTATCAAACACACACAATGGGATTCTGTAGCCATCATAACATCTATGAAGGATACGGTTCTGTGTCCCAGAGACAAACAATTTACTTCTCAACTCCACAGCAAAAGACTGAGAGAGTTTACTTTCCACTACCACTTAGCAAAGAAGAGAACAACATAGGAAGTCAGATTACAGTTTGAAAATACATTTAGGTGTCTTTGGTGGCATCTTCAATCGTTTGTGGAAGCAAAACTGAAGCTTTGCCTCCACAAACTATTTTTATTTCTTTATTCTTTATTTTTTAGTAAAAAGAAGAATATTCACAAGCTGGATAACATTGTGTTGTGGGGGTATTTTGCTGTTGGAGGGACTGGTGCACTTCACAAAACAGATGGCATGATGAGTAAAGAACATTATGTGGAAACACTGAAGCAACAGCGTCAAACATCAGGCAGAAAATTAAAGTCCAATTGGACAATGAGCCAAACAATACAAGCAAGTTCAGTTCCGAGGACAACGAAGTGATGGGTTGGCCATCACAAAGTTCCCCTCACTGTCCTCTGCAGGGCAAATGTCTCTTCCATCGTCTGGTGTAATCCATAATTTATCAGGTTTCCACGTGTACGTACCGACTCTCTCAGCCTTCAGCGTGTCCCAGATGTTCACATTGAAGTCGTCGTAGCCAGCCAGAATCAGCCGGCCGGACAGGGACGGGGCGAGGGAGGTGACGCCGCACATGATGCCGGAGTCCTGGTAGGTGATGAGCTCCTGGTCAGCCCGCAGGTCAAACAGTTTACAGGTGGCATCGTCTGATCCTGTGATCACTGCGTTACCGTTGGGAAAAAACTGGAAAGAATGACAAATTATTACAAATCGAGGCTTTTAGAGGAAAGACATCCTGAAAACGTCTTCTTCATGCGTACCCCAATGGCATTGACATCACTCTCATGGCCTCCGAAGGTCTGTCTGCAGGTGCCCTCTCTGATGTCCCACAGCTTCGCCGTAAAGTCACATGCTCCTGAGATGAAAAACTTAAAGTCTGGCGCTACGCCCAGGGACATGCAGTCTCCTTGGTGTCCAGCAAAAACAGTCTTCTGGGTCCCTGTCTCAATGTCCCAGAGTATGCTGAAACGAAATGAGCGTTTATTTATGTCCTGAACACTAAGATGGCGGTCCAGTCAGCTGTGGTCTGTTCTTACCAGGTGCAGTCGCCTGAGCTGGTGATGATCTCACTGTCGCTGATGAAGCGGCAGCAGGAAAGATAACCTGGGAAGACAGAGGAGTTTAAAGATTAGAGATGAAACGATCCACTTTTTCCTTTTCCAAAACCGATACAAATATCTGGGGTTTAGTACCAGCCGAAACAGCTGAACTGACTTAAAACTTTTCTTTTTTTGATACACAGTCATAAATGTAGTGAATAATAAATTTCTTTGATAACTTTGCACCAGTACAACACACTCGAATACACCAGTCGCTTGATCAAACATGTAAACACAAAACAACTTTAGCAATTAGAAGTATAACAACCAGTGTAAAATAAATTACAATGAAACTGACAAAAACAAGAAAATAACTACCTTGTTCAAAATGTGCAATGAATTCTAAATATAATGTAAATAAATTATAAAGTACGAAGGCGCTCAGAGAACAAAGTATAGACCTAGACTGGATAGATGTGCCCTCATGTATTGGTCACAGTAGCTGCATTTTAATTACAAATGTTTATATCCCGCTAATGTAAAAATAAACAAACACAAATTTGCAGTTGCGGTGTTTCCATTAAATAAGAAACGCAATTAAAATCACGCGTGAATTATACGCGTGAGTAAGTTTGTTCACGCGATAAGTCATTAAAAAATCATGCTGCGCCATCATCCTCCATCTACTTCCTGTCTTTTTCTTCACGGTTTGCGACACTGGAAACATCCGGTTGTTGATCATGCGACTCACGTGATACAAAAAAAGCGTTTCCATTGCAGTTTTGAGAAATACTTCTATATCTATACGACCAAATAAAAACTACCTCATCCGACCACAAAAGCTTTTCTAGCGAAAACTGTTTTTCTAAATTGGCAAATTTATTTCCGTCATTTCAATTTGCTCAATTACACACGTCCTACCTGTGTGCGCGGCCAGCTCTCGCATCACCTTGACGTTCCCGTCCTTCCCCTTCAGGTTGTAGATGGAGCACATGTTGTCCAGACCGCCGCATGCCACCAGGTTTCCTGACGGCGCGTAGGCGCACGTCATCACCCAGGACGACTTCAGCGGGATGGCGTTCACCTGGCGACACACACAGGACACACAGCTGTCTTAAAAACCTGAGAAACTTTACACACCTAAGAGCAAAGATAAGGTTTTGAATTTAATTGGGATAAATTTGAACAACACTAAGGAGGTAAATAATAGATTTAAAAACACTTTATTCTAAAATTTCAATAAAATTTAACAAAATTAAATATGCTTTTAACAGATTTTTAATGATAACGTTTTACTAATCCCAAAACTGTTAATTGTTCAACCAGATCTAGTATGCTACAGACTGAAATATATTGCTATTAATCCGCTATTAAGTGCCAAGTTGTAATAAATAACTTATGAAATAATTATTTAAATGTACTGTTAATTTATTAAAGCTGGATATTAATACACAAATAATTTATTAAATGTAGAATTGTTTATACACGCCTCAATTAAATGTATTGATTTCGTTTTACAAACTAGATATAATTATTTAATGATTTAATAAATCATTTTATGTATCTTTGCTGAAGCACTTCATGAATTAATTTAAACTGTCAACTTCACCAATCAAACTCAGTGGGCAAAGGGAGACCCGGCGTTTGATTGGCTGCTTCAAAACAACCTTTTCAAAGAAGTAATTAGCTATGTGAAAATTTTTAAAATGACATGAAGCACACGATTAATTCTATATTTAATGAATTATTTCTGTATTTATTTCTAGTTTTAAAAAAATAGTGGCACATGTAAATAATTATTTCATAATTTAGTTAATGTTTTATTTGGCACTTTTCACTCTCCGCAGATATGAGCTAAATATTCCTATTCAATAACACATTTAGATTAAGACATAAAATATAATAGATAACATTAAAAGCCAGAAAAAAGGAGGTGTGCGTTTGGATGAACCGATCCCTGACATGACAGAGATCGGTTCATTTTATGACGACAAATGAGGTTGTGAAAAAGTTAGTGGTGGTGACTCAGCAGAAAACATATTTCACATAAAATTCCACCTATTGCTTTAATTTTTAAATAAAAAAGGAAACCCCTGAACCAGAAGTTGTATTAGACATTTAATACTGTTCCAGTGTGTCCTTGTATATTTTGGCAGGATGTTTTTATAAGACTTTGTAAAAACATCCTGGCATTAGGCAGGTTTAGTTACACTAGATAACAATAACCAGGAGTTTTATTATGGTATCGCTGTATATAGAGGGCTGCAGGACAGGCATTCAAAAACAAAAGACAAAATCATCAATAAATAAAAAGTTGTAACTCATTCAAACGTTTCTACAGTGAATTTTGTGAAAAATGTTGTGTAAATAAAACTCCCTGGCTCTTTGCCCTGCATTATAGCTCCTGATATTCAGTCATCAGTGGAAAGACAAATCCAAGGCGTCCATCATTACAGGCGACACCGTTTGTTTCCGACCCACCTTGTTGGTTGTGACGCTGTCCCACACGATGAGTTTTCCATCCTGTGAGGCGCTGACGCACAGCCTGCGTTTTTACAGGAATAAAAACACAAAAATCACATCAAACTCTGAAAAAACACAGAACCTTAACAAGTAGTTTAGTCTAGGTTTTAGCACAAATATCTTAGTTCATTGAAATAAGACTAAACTAAATTAGAAGTAATAATATTATTGTTGAAGTTCTAGTTCCACTGGCAGATTATTTTACGTATAACGTGGAAAAGGTGTATTGCTATAAGTGAATTTATCTGCCAGTGGAACTAGAACTTTTCATCAATATTAAGGAATTATTTACATAAAACAAGCTCTTATATCTTCCTGAAAAGTTACTTTTATGCTTGTTTTTCTTATTTCAAGTGAACTAAGATATTTGAACTAGAAACTAGACAAAAAAAACACCTGGAAAGTTTTTGTGGATTTGCAGCGAGATACTCCAAAAATAATTTGCCCAAGCTGTTTGGGTTATTATCGTTCTTGTATGGAACATCATTCTGCGTTCTAACAGATTCTGTTGCAGGTAAACCAGGTGGACTCGTGTGCAGGGTTGCATGTATTTACTTGGAGTCGGTGGACCAGTGCATGGCGTAGATCTTGGCCAGGTGACCCCGTAGCGTCTTCCTGGTCTTCATCTGGATGCGCCCCACCACAGTGATCCCCGCTGCCGCCTCCTGCAGCGTGGTGTCCTGCACCCCCTTACGGGCCGCCTGCGGAGCACACAGACCCAAAACACGCTTAGCCTCACAGAGAAAGTGCACAAAATTCAGGTTTTTTTAATGTGATCGACGCAGGGGAACATGTGGTCGCATGTTCCACAGGTGAAATAAACATGTGTAACATCCAAAATTTAAAAATTAACATATTTTTCCCATGTTTTTGATTTTTTTAATCACAAATTATAATTTTTACATGTGAAATACACATTTTCAAAGTAATTACATGATCTAATGTAACATGTTTTATATACATTTGACATACATGCACAAAATATTAGATTTGATGGTTAATCCCATGTGCTTCACATGTGACGTCCACATGTGAAACGTTTGCACATGTGCAAAGTTTTACCATGTGTTTTATTTGTTTGAAACGTCTGATGTGAAACATGAGCGGAAAAAGTTAAAATGTTGAATATTTGACCATCTGTGCTTCACATGTTACATAATTTTTCACATCAGAAAAACATTTTTGGAAAAAAGTATGGAAGGCATTAACCTCAGTTTCACATTATATTACGCAATTTAATTTCCACATGTGAAAACGTGGAATAAAACTTCACATGTTACTACAAAATATGATTTCTGGAAGTGACATGAAAATGTTATTTTACATGTTAATTATATACACGTATGAAAAATCAATCAAATTCTTTGTAATTTGTATTTTTTAAATCACACATTAGGCCGTTATGACAATGTCTATGTGAAAATGTTTCTCGTGTGATTTTGACAGGACACATGTGAAAAGTGTTTCTTCGTGTGTTTTTCTCCTGTTGATGCACAGAATAAGATGGATTCATTTCGTTAGGATGATAGTTTACCCTGAGAATCACCATAAAATGCAATAAACTTTGTTTTTTCTTGATTTTTGACAGAGAAGGAGCTACTTACAGTGATCTGATCTTTGAGGCTTTCTGCCTCCTTTCTCAGCTGCTCCATTTCACCCATGGTGATGATTACCAGCAAATGTCACCAGTGGAAACAGAAAAAGACGTCCTAAAATAAAAACCATGAAAAAAACATAATAAAAGTCAGGTGATTAAAAAGAAACACTTCCACCTGTGCTTTCACCTCATATTGGAATCGAACCCGCGCCTACCTGAGCTTGTTAACCTGCCTTACACCTGACTCCAAGTAAGAGCTGCTTTGCAAGTCAAACAAACCCTCGTCTGCTTTGCAAACTTTCATAAATACGCAGGAACTCGCAAAGAAACCCGCGGGGCACACCTTCAGGAGAACGTCAGCGCACACGCACGCAGAAACCAGAGAGAGGTCGAACGAGGAGGCAAACATGACTTTAACGACTCAGTTTGTTCTTCCAGAAGATGCAACACATCCTCACCCTGAATGTACACAGAAAACCAGAATGTCCTGTAGCAGTGCCAGATGTGTATCGGCTCCTCCTGAAACAACGCGGAGTTTGTGCTGAGCTCTCACTTAGTGCTGATGGCTTTTGAATTTTGGTAATGTGGCGATTAAAAAGGGTAGAAAATCAATCGCCTAATGGCCGAACTCACACGGTGTGACAAATGCAATCAGCAGACAGGGGAAGAAGCAATCACAGATTTAAAAATAGGGCATTTCACAGCAAAAAAATATGATAAGCTGACACAGCAAATTACTCTTCTACTGAATGAGCAATCAGGATATCTGTTCTTCCTTTGTCTTACCTGAAAAACAATCGTTTGTGTGCAATCCTACGTGTGCAGGCTGCAATCTCTCAGATGCTCTTCTCACTATTTGAATGAGTGTCCTTGTCATAACACATGACCAAGAGGATTTGCCTTTAATTTGTTTAAAGTAAAAAAAGGAGGGGAAGAGAGTGAGGTGGTATTAACTTTAAATGAAAGAGATCTGATTTATTTGGTCACAAAAAAAAAAACGTCTGAATTAAAACCTGGCAGTTTCTTTCATGATCCTGAAAGTGGAAACTGGGGAGGATTTTATTATTATTTTCATTTTGTTGTTATTTGTTGTTTCTGAACCTGAGTTTGCCTCTTTGCCGTCCCATTCCTGGAACTCTGTCGTTGTTCCCATGTGATTAAACGGCTGCTGGATGGTGAAATGCATTAAGGCAGGGAGGGAGGGCGAGAGGTGAGACAGAAGAGCCAGTTTAGTTTTTTTTTTTTTTTAAATCCAACAGGGCTGAGATTTTAAGGGAAGCCTTTTGAATCAAATCTGCTCTCATCCGATTATTGACTGCTCTTTACATCTGGATGAGAGACGGAGAAAGGGTTGGGGAGAGGATAGCGGGATGAGACGGGCAGATGGAGGAGAGGGAGCTGGAGCTTTTTGTTGCAGTAATTTCTGAAAATTACATCTGTTGATCAAGTTTTAAATCAAGTTGAAAAATGACCTTTAGAGTCAGGTTCCACGTATTTTTCTGTATAAATCTGAATGTGTGCACACGACCAATTTAATTCTGCTTTTTAAAGGAATCCCACAGGAGAGGGAAGTTGCTTTTACTGAGATTATCCCTCCATATAATACCACCATAATATTCGCCTCAAATCTCTTTGTTTTAGCTGCCACTAAAGATTAGCAAACAAATATGTTCATTGAGTTTGTTGCAATATGAGGTTACCATCAGCCTGAAGGGGAATATTTAAATAAAAACTGTTTATTCATCTTGATATGCTGGATTTTTACATTTGAGAGCTTTTATACTTAAAAGAAAAGTTAAAGAAACTATCTAATTTATAGAAGATCTAACTGATAGATGTGATTTTATCTTAATTTATTTTTAAATTTACACAGAATAAGTATTGATCTGCAGAAAAACAAGATTAGAGAATGAATAGTAGCAACAAAGATAAAATACACACAACAAAATAAGAGAAAGACGGAGGTAATCAAATCAGCGTCATCAATGGTGTCACAACAAAAACAATGAAGCAATTTAACATATGTGGTTTAGGATTTATATATATTTTCCTTTACTAAATGTGATTTTATCCTTTCGCTGAACTTTTTTCCTGGTCACTGAAACAAAGTGTGAAGTGAAGCACATGAGCGTCCACTCACCACCAATCGACTGTCTGGATGCTCAGCAGCTCTTCCTCCAGCGATCAGATGGCTTCAGGTCGTTGTCATAAGTTCAGCACGCTTTCTCCTCCGCTCTGTCACTCAGTGTCGTCGCACACGCAGCGCGATGCTTCCCGCTCGGTCCGCCGCTCCTATGAGGAACAGATGAGGATTGCAGGGATGAAGGCAGATCAGCGATGAGGGGATAAAACCTGATGGACAGAGAAGGGAGGCAGGGCGGGGGGCAGAGCGGAGGGAAACCAAACAAGGTGTAAAACGTGGATGTGGGGGGTCACAGGGCCTGAGCGGGGGTGAATCTGAGAGATGGAAACCATACTGGGGAGGGAAGGAGACTGAATGTGCGACCTGGGAACATGGCTATTTATGGTGGTCAGAGCCGCAGTTTGTGTTCTGTAAACCTGAACTGAAGCTAATATTAGAAAGTTGGTGGATGGAGAGGAAGATCAGCAGAGCAGAGACCAGACTGGAAGGAATAATGTGGGAAATTACTGATAGGCCTGTCGCAATAAATCAATCAATCACAGATCAATAATTCCTATTTACATGATTTATCATTTTCCTCTTTTCTCTCTTTCTACCAAAAACTGGATGATAAAAGCCTTCAGTCTGGTGCTTTGGTCTCAACTAGCCCTTTGTTTGAAGGACAATTTTGTTTACAGAGACTTCATAATAGGGATGCACCAATTTATCAACTGATATCAATTTATTTACTTAATTTTGGGAGATCAGCTTTCGGCCGATACTTACACGTAAAGCTGACCTTATCTACCTCTGCAAAGGTCTAAAAATCGACCTCTGTCCTCTTCTGCTCTCCGGTTAGAAAGGTTTGACTGACAGACTGAATGCTTACATTTAATAACAGTCGTTCCACTGGCTCCAACTCAGCAACTTTCTTGCTTTGTTTAGCGACATTTCAGACAAAAAAAATTGGTACCGGCCAAAATCAGAATCGGCAGGTCAGGCGTTTTTAAAAAAATCGGTATTCGGACAGAAAACTGCAATCGGTGCAACCCAACTTCAAAATTCATTTTATTTGTTGTTTCTGTTGTTTTGTCTATTTATTGTGGATATTTAAAATGCCGTGCATTATAATAATAACCATATCACTTAAAAATGATCACAAAACAACAATATTATTGATTAATGCAATACTTATTGTCCAGCAAAGTGTGTTATTGTGACAGGATGAATTACTGCAGCATAAAAATAAAAAGTTTACCTGGTTTATAATTACTGTGCAAACAGAACAACTAAGCTAACACACCCAGTCAGTGTAAATTAACTCTTCCTTTAGCTATCAAGCCAAAACAAAATGTTTAGTGGGACAGAGCAGCAGCAGCCATGTTGATTTTATCAACATGGCTCATGACCCAGGGTGCCATTGTGCCAGGGGGCGGCAGAGCTGCTTGAAAAGGAAATTATCTGAAAGATACAGTATATTGGTCACCTTCCTAAAGTAACAGTCATTTTTTGCCAAAAGTCATATTTTTTCTTTGCCCAAAAGCTTTTGGAAAGAAAGAAGTCGTGACTTAGGCCATTATTTTAGGAAGGTGACATATTGCTAATTGTTCTGCTATTTCCAAAGTACTTGAAAATAAAAGTCTGCTGCCAATTAATGGCTTTTTGGGAAAGACAAAATAGTCCAGGGATTTTTCTTTCTGATTTTAAATATTTACACAGCACCAAATCAGCTTTTTAAAATATTCTTAATGACATATTTTCAGTGCCCAAAGAAAGATTTGTCTGCGTTGATTTAAAATCTTTATTTTCTGTCTCTGCTCACTCATTAAAACGAGGCGCTTTCATAAAACCTGACAAAATTCATCAGCGCGGTTTCTCTTCACAGCTGCTGCACGTTGCCTAACCACCTAAATCACCTGTAGTCGTTATGAAACAGCTTGGCTGGGATCTGTTTTGTGAAACGGCAGATTCAGCCAAAGATTTAACTCTGACAGCAGAAACCAAATATTGTCCAGCAAGTTTGAGCAAAAGCACTTTAAATCAGCTGCTGGAGTTCCCAAAAACCCTTTCAGTAATTTGTTTGAGCTGCTCATTATGGAAACCCATGTGTTTCTCATTAAAGCTGCAGAATGTAACTTTTACAAAAAATATGTTTATTACATATTTGTTAAAACTGTCACCATAATACTAGACAAATCAGTGAAAAGATAGATTTCCTCTAACTCCTCCCAACTGGGAGTTTGTTCCAGATTAAAGGGCATAAAAGCCGAATGCTTCTTCTCCATGTCTGCATCTCCAGAACCAGAAGGCCTGACTGGTCTGGAGGGTTGACACAACAATAACAAATATTCTGGTTCTGATTTTTAGGTCAACCCGTGAAGACAAACTGAAGGAAAACTGCAGAAACATTGAGTTCCTTTAAATCAAGGCCACAAAGCTGCTTTCAACTCATAATCACTGGAACGTCGATCAACATATTCAACGTGTATTGATCATTTTGATGATGACACTAGACAAAACGTAACATTTGTCACGGGTTTCTCAATTTTTGACTGTACGATGTTTTATATGACTTTTTATTTTTGTGTTTTATGATGTAGAGCTGAAATGTGCCATACAAATAAACTTGATTAAGAGCTGGTGCCAGTTATAGAGAAAACTAAACTGAATTTACTTGAAAACTTTTTTTTTTTTTAATCATACTAAATAAAACACAAGATTTTCCTCAATACTCCACATTTATCCAGCAATAGGAAGGTATTTATATAACTGACTGCTGCAAAGCTCAGGCTGCAGCACCTGTGTGAATGCATGAAGTGAATTAGACAAGGCAAGCTTATTTGTATAGCACATTTCAACAACAAGGCAGTTCAGAGTGCTTTACATAATGAAAATACAGAACAAACAAAACATTACATTGCAGTGGCTTAATAAAGGAAGATAATAAAAAGCTGCAAAACAGACCAAGACTCCGGTCAATATTAGCTGAAGGCAATGTTAGCGTCACTTTAGCATTGCTAAAAGGTTAATACAGGCATTGGTATCATAATAAAATTAAAATCTATTTGAAATTTAAACTTCTTTTGCTATAAAGTTACCAACAAATACCAGAAATCACAATATCTATGGGCTGTGTTCAGTTTTTTTAAATCTGTCATGTCTTATTTATTTGTTTTTTCACAGAGAATATTTGGGTTGGCTTATATTATATTCATCAAACCTAAAACGTAATCATTTTAAAGCAGTAACTTTTGCATGAATTTGTGTTTTCCAGAACAATTTGCATATAAATATAAAATCTGATTGAGCTTTGTGAGACAAAAACTGACTGGAAATCTTCACTAAACGACTCAAATGCTAAACCGCTTCCTGCATTAAAATAAAATAAAATGCCCCTGCTGTAGGTTAAATGGGTCAAATATGGACATATTATTTCCAGCCAAGGATTGAAACCAGGAAAGACGAAAACTGTGCCAAAAATAAAAATACAGCATGAACTCTGTTTGCATGTTTTGTCCATATACCTAAATCCGGAGCAGAATAAACAGGCTTGTAATGTGTGTAAATGTGTGTGCTGCCCACTTTGAGGTTTATATTATGATGCAGTGAGGATAAATTAAGCTGCGGGGGTTTTAAAAATGTTGACCTGTGCTCCGTCGAGTGCAGTGACGGCAGCAGCGCTGACCCGGGATTTGGAGTGAGTGGAGTTTGGAAGAGACAGGCTGCAAGACACAAAAACCAGAAATGCAAAAAAGGGGATTTGTTAGCAGACACACCAGACAGGACACAGAGAGCATGTAGCAAATCATGAAAATATGTTGGTAGCATGAATAAATAAGATGAACAATCATAAATTATTTACCTTTCATCAGGAGATTTCCAACGTAAAGCCCTGGAATCTGAATGTGTCATGAATTAAAAATGATGTCTCTGCAACTTTGGATAGTTTTCCAGAAGAAAAGCAGCATGATGCTGCCACCACCATGCTCCACCATGAGGACAGCGCGTTTACAGATAGAAAGGAAATATTTAAATTAAAAGTAGCTGCGTGCTTTTCCAGTTATTTTTTTGTAAATCAGTGACTTTAAGACATCGTGTGATAAGATTTAGTAAAGATACAGAACTATTATTGTATATCAATAAAAGATCATCCTCTTCACTAAGAGGCTTCTTCAAATTCACTGTAATACAGACTGCTACAGGAACTCTTTCCTGCCATAAACTCAATGACTGATTTAAATTGACACGAGTTACAACCTTTAATTTCTCCTTGGGATCAATAAAGTATTTTTGAATTTGAGTCGTGACAGTAAATCAGAATTCTTATCATATTAAGAAATTTATCACGATAAGCAGTAAATACCTGAATCAAACTCAATAAATTTCCAGACTGCTTCAGGAACCCTGTAATTTTTAAATTAAATTTGATTCTTTTAAACGTTATTTTTGTGTTTTCCAGACCAAACCTCGTGTTTACGGTAAATCTAATTCTGTAGATCCAAAAAGAAATCAAAGATTATCACCCGGATGAGTCAGTTCGTTCACAGAAAACCAAGCTGAGCCCGTGATTTTGAGGAAAAGACCAACGACAGGAAGCTCTGATTTCAGTTTCATAAATTGTCATCCAGGCTTTATGTAATTTCTGCTAAAACTCCAAACAGCAGGAAGATGTCTGGATGTGAGTTTCATGATCGTAGCACCAGGCAGCCTAATGGCACCTGCCTCGGAGGAGATTAACCCCGACATTTTGTATGGCGAGGAAAGGAAAGGGTTAAAACTACATTAAATGAGCCGGTCGACCCGAATTTGTGTCGGATTACAGCACAGAGTGTTAATATGGTAGTAAAGGGAGGGGGCTGCAAAGAGGCACTGGTTGTAATGGGAGTGATGAGGCAGCAGTGGGAGGCCGGCCGGCCGGCTGTCACACCACTGGATGTGTATGATTAAGTGCTCTCTCCTTGGATTAATAATCCATATTCTAAATGGGAGACTTTTTAAGCTTCATAAACAAATGCACTCATTTATAAGGGATTAACAGTAATCTCTCTATTTCTATCCTTTTTTTTTTACCCTCTCTCACCTCTTTCTCTCTCTATCCAACATTTCTCTCCTGTTTTTTTGTTTTTTTTTGGTAGCAGAGTGTTGTGCGTCATGCTCATGTCAGTCAAACTTCATCATTTTCCTCAAATTCAGAGCAGAATAAAACCGGCGGAGGTAAATCGCTGAGCAGATCTTGCGGCCTGGCCTTACTTTGCCACCGTTTCTAACCTCTCTCTCCGTCTATAATCCTCTTTCCTCTTGCGTGCATTTTGGCATGTGGCACTCAGGCTTCGCTGGTAAAGAGTCACATTTAATGCACATTATATTCTTTCCATTTTCAAATTCAGTGATTGGTCATAAAAGCATCCGGAGCGGCGATACAGACTGACATCACAAAGGCAGCTCTCCATCACTTACAGCATAAATAAAGCACAAATTAGACACAGAATTAAAAAGCGAAACACAAATGGAGTGAGATGCTTGAGTGGAAACTGAACGACAAAAATAAATTCCAGTCTTGAGCGTCTCTTCTGACTGTCACAGCTCGTCCTTGCGGCCCGTCACCGTGTTTCTCCCTCTGCTCCGTTCTTCGGGCGCGTGGCTCCGGGCGTTGCGGCCCGCGGTGGCGCTGCCCTCCTTCTCCTCCTCCTCGTCCTTCTTCAACGCGCTCTGTCCGTCGGCGGCCCACAAGGCCTCTGCTTCCTCTCGCTCCTGCAGCGGGGATGCAAAATATATCAAAATGCTGATTTCCTGCTGGAAGCTGATTTGGAAAGCAAATTGTGAAGGAGTTGTGCAAAAACAAAGCGTTTGTTTCTTGTTTTAAGATTCATTCCTTTTGATGTTTTGTGTGAAGTTCATGAAACTGAGCTCAAAATATACTTCTTGACCTGTTTATACACCAAACACTTCAGTGTAATCAATGTGATTTCCGTGATGGAAACAGAGTTGCGGTACATTTACGTTAGTAACTTTTTTGAAAAAAAAAAGTTACTAACGTTTTATGAGTATTTTTACTGTGTTGTACACTGTAAAACATCTTAAGGTGGTTTAACTTGAAAATGCAACTCAACTCAAATATTGTTTTGGTTTTAACTCAGAAAATAATGTTCATGAAGTTGATTTAACAACAAGAAGCCGGTGTCTAAAATAGTTTTTTAAGTTCTGATAGTTCATCAATCTTGAATTGTGAGTTTTAACTTAACGCTGCAATTTAAACCAAATAATAATTTCACAATGTGCTAAAAAAATCTGCTCTCATCTAGTTAAAGAACACACATTACTCTATTATTTTCACTCACATTAACAAGTTAAAATAAATATTTACTTTACTTTGGAATAATTTAAGTTTCAAACTACATAAAGGAGATTTCTGAAATTCCCTTGTTATTTTCTGTAGGACATTTGAAACCGTGTAAAGTTTGGATGTACCCTTTTATTTAAGAAAAACTCTAAATTAGTAGGTAGACGCTAAAAGGCTTGCAGTGAAAAGTGTTGACTAATGAGGCTGAATAAAAATGCAGGCCACACTTTTCAGATCTTAATTAGAAAAGGAAATTTTTAAATTTTCCCTTGACTGCGGTACTTTGTGTCGGCTTATTAGATAAAATCTCCATAAAACACATTAAAGTTCACGGTTCCAACCTGACAAGACATGGAATGGTTCGGCGGGTTTCAAGGTCGAAACCTGTTTTTTTATTTTCCATGTTTGAGTAAAATCTCTAAATGTGAAGTAAAGAGGTGAAACGCCGAGTCCTAAATAGGTAATCTTTTCCAAGCGTGCACACGATGAGACCGCAACGACCGGGCCGCAGAACAGGCTCAGTAAATGACCATCGTCATGCAAAACCAGCAGCAGATTTGCATTGTGTTCGAGCCGCTCCGATTATCCAACACCAGAGTCACGACATCAGCGAGCGCAGCCGCAGGTGTGACATAAGCGGGGAGGAGGCCGGGTCGGACCTCAGAGCTCACCATGTCCCTGTAGAGCTTCTCCCTGGTGAACCAGAGGGCCAGAGCGCAGCGCCGACCCCGGGTCACGGCCGTTACGCCGTGGGGGTTCACTGGTCCGGACGAAAAGCCCACCAGCCGACCACAGCCGGGCTTAACTCGAGCCTGCAGACAAGAATGAGGGCAAAGAAATCCAACATTCATCACAGCGTTAAAAAGTGATCAGTAATCTGCATATTTCAGTTTGTCAAAGTGACTCACTGTTACTGTTTTGGCGTCTCGCTCGGTGAAGAACAACTCTCCTCCGTCAAAGTTATCGTTCAGGTAGAGAATGGCGCTGTTGGGTTCAGATGTTCCTCATTTTAACACATAAAAGCAACTTCATCATATTTTATAGGCTGTAACTTATTGATTTTAGACAGTTTCCTAATGCAGTGACAATTTGTTTAAAGAAAACTTTCCTATAGTCACCTTCCACATGCTGAGGAAGACTGAAAAAATTAATATAAGTACATGGATTCATTTCAATTTATCACTTTATTTTGTGTTTCATTCCAATTCACTCAATAAATATAAGTAATTCAGGTAACAACTAAAAGAAATCACAGATGAAAAGGAGCAGAAAGAAGTATAAACTTGTAATATCTGCCCTCTATTTACATGAAGACAAACTTAGCTATTCAATTCAGAAAACTATTAGACATATTTCAAAAATACAAAACAAAATACCAGTTTATTCAGTGCCAAATCCCATCATCATAATGACTTTCAATTTTCTTTTAAATGCAGGAAGAAATTTAGATTTTTCCATAAATTAACACCTTTAACTGAAATCATCTTTCCTGAATCTGATTATTTGAAAATCTCACTTTCTTTTAAGTTATATTTGCTTTCACTTTTTTACATATTTGGTGACATTAAGTCAAAGCATCATGATTCAGAGTAAATAATGAAGCAAATGAAACAAACGCTGATGACTAATGGACCTCAGGGTTTCTTGTACCTGAGGTCTCTGTGTATGAAGGCAGGCGGTTCCCTCCAACACTGTTTGGTTTCCGGCTCAAGAAGACAGTTATCGACATGGACCGGGTGAGACAAATCCATCCTGCCCTCCTGCTCACCTGGACGGAAACAGACAAACAGATTCTCGTTTCAGAACCAGCGTGGTGATGGACTGCAAACTGTCCTGATCCGGTCCAAAGTATCGGCTCAAAAACTCATTCAAGCTTTTTTAAATTACCTGCAAACCTATCGCGACGAGCAATAAATCTGCAAATCAATAAATCGCATGATAAATTAAAACGAGCTCAAAAATTTCCAGACGGTAGATTTGCACACCTGACCCAGATGACCCTTGACCCTGAAGAGTGTTGCAATAATAAAATAAGCAACAGAGAGGACAATATGACTATATCACTTCTATAACTGATATCCACACTGTAATATTCAGCAATAATACACATTATTTCTTAATATCACACAGTTATAGAGTTAAGAAAACAAATTCTGTTGCATATTTAATAATGAAATATTCTGTGCAGTGCTTTGCTGCATTCAATCATTTACATCTGTTCACAGCTGCAAACTTAAATTTAATTTGTTAGAATTTCATGCAATGCGCCAACATGAAGCACATGTATGATGATGAAGAGGAGGAAAAATGACACAAAGTGCTTTTAAATGTGCTGCAGCTGTGCTTCGGTTGCTAGGCGACGGGCTGGGCTCCGCTGGGGTTGCTAGGTAACAGCGTAGAGCCCATCGTTTGTTACTTTTTGAAACGGTTAGTTTCCCACACACCAAAAACACATGAACTTATTGCCAAATAATGACTGGGTGGATTTTTAAGAGCTTGAAATGTTTTTAGAAGCCAACTGGAAGTATAAAAATACACAAAATGTGAACTTTTCATAATAGATTCCCTTTAAACTTCTCCATATCTCTGTCTGGTGTTTTCCTCTGTCTGCACGATTGTCTGCTGCTGGTTCACTAATGTCGTATCAAAAAACAAACAAACAAAAAATCAAACAAAAGAAAATCATCTGAGACTTTTAGGGTGCAGCTGGATTCATGTTAAGACTAAATGTTTTAAGGCGCTCTGTGTGGAAATGCAAATGTTGCAACCTTTTGGAAATTAATCTGCAAAAGCTGATGATGTCAGTATTTAGATTAAGGATGGAGCGATTTGAGTAGGAATGGGGGAAACAGTAGGAAATATAACTATAAACTCACTGTGTTGAAATTAAACTTTCTGTGATCTAGGACAGAGTAAAGAGTGAATGTTGTTACCCGTAGCGGCACTGCGACACACCAGGTGTGTGAAGGAGATGAAAAGCCCTGAGGGACTCCTGAAGTAGGAGTGCAGCAGGGTTCTCACTCTCTCCCCCAACTCATGTAGCAATCTGGTGTCTGACTGGTCCACCAGTCCTTCCTGAGACAGCTGGGACACAGACAGCAGGAGGATTTCAGAGGTTTCACCCGAACAAAAACCTTTCCTATTGCTGCTCTCATCCTCTGATTTCCACCCACCTTCACAGCCCTGAGGACAGTGAGACCCTCGAACGTCTCATGAGGAGTGTGTGGGGACCGCCGTCCTCTGTAACCATCGCCAAGAGACGCCGCGACCTAAAAAGCACAACGTACACTGCAAAAACAACAAATCTCACCAAGTATTGTTCGTCTGGTTTCTATTGCAAATATGAATTAAGACAAAAATAACTTAAAATTAACTAAAAGCAAGATGTAAAAGCTTGTTTTAAGTAAATAATTTCTTGATATTGATGAAAAAGTTCCACTTCCATTGGCAGATTATTTTATTTATAACATGGGAAAATTTAAGTAAATTTATCTGCCAATAGAATTAGAACTTTTTCATCAATATTAATTAATTATCTACTTAAAACAAGCCTTTATACGTTACTTTTAAGTTAGTATTAAATCTCAATTCATGTGGACTAAGATATTTGCACCAGAAACTAGACAAACAATTAGGAGTGCACCGATTGCAGTGTTTTAGCCCATCGCCGATAACCGATTATTTAAAAAGCCTGACCTGTCTATCCTGATTTTGGCCAATTTTTTTATTTTTTTGTTTGAAATGTTGCTAATTATAGCAAAGAAGTCCCTGAATTTGCAACAATGGGGCGACTATTGTTGACTGCAAACTTGGAGATACGACCTGGTGGAGCGGTCTGTCAGTCAAACCTTTCTAAAGGAGAGCAGAAGAGGACAGTGGTTGAGTTTTAGACCTTTTCCGAGGTAGGTAAAATGGTTGGCTAAGGTCGGCTTCACATGTAAAAATGGGCCGATCACCGATCTCCCTAAGTTAAGGAAATCGGTGCATAAAAAATACTTGGTAACAAAGAAGGAGCCTCTGTGCTGCAGGGAGAGTTGAGTTTTATTACTGGAACCTACAGTTGCCAGCTGCAGTATTTTATCACACTCCTTCTCAGTCATGACTCCGTCCAGAACGACCCGATTCGTCCCGTTTAGAGCGTCATCGTCCATGGCTATGGTCACTCCCACCTGTGGGACCGGACCCCCTGTTGAGACCAACAACAGTAAAAGACGAGACAGAAGAAAAGCTAAACGATGAAACTATGGAACGATTTTCTTGCCTGCATAAAACCCGCTGTCGTCCACTTCTTCTAGCTGATCTCCTTCCTTTATTTTCTCATTTATCATCTGTTTTTCTGCTCTGTAGGGAAGCAAACACACTGAGTCAACCTTACACTTCAGGTGACTTTTGCCTCAGTTTGTCTCACCTCCAGTTTTCTCTGAAAGATTCAGGCACAATATCCTCTGGAGTCCAGAGATCCTGCAAACAGGATGATGAATAAACTGAGCAAACAGACATTTACGGCGTTCAGTCGCTGCACTGGGTGTCAGCGCTTACCGGGTCAGTGAAAGTAAAGTTCAGGTTCTCCACACCGAAATACAACAGGCTCTTCTCCTGCAACGACTGGTTGATGTATTTGGAAATTTCCTGAATGAAAACACAAACTTTTAGTCAAACGTGACTTTTTGGATGAATGTTATTGCACAGATTTTATGCATTTCTTATTCTGCAGTGTTATTTTTTGGTTTTTATCACTGTAATATCAACCAGCCAATCAGACTAGAGATGGAGATTAGCCACCTGCCTATAATCTTATATATTTACACATAAAGTGCTCTAAATAAATACATATTATTCCCTTTTTTAAAAATAAAACTGAACTTAAAATATTTAGAGGGAGATTGCACAACTACACTCTGATTTATGATTTCTTCATTTTCCCATTAGTGGAAAATAACAATAACACAAAATAACCCTGTTCAAGGTCATATTTCTTTAACTTTTTCACATTTTGTCTTGCTATTCAATGTACTTTATAGTTTTCAAACTTTTTTAAAATTAGAAATTTGTTGTGACATGTATTTGTATTGACTATATTTAGGTCTGGACTTTAACTAGGCCATTCTAGCACATGCATATGCTCTGATTCCGCAGGTTTTCTTCCAGGATTGGCCTCTATTCAGCTCCACCCTCAGCATGATGCTGCCTCCACCCTGTTTCCTGCTATACAAAACATTTTGCATGCATCGCCCAGCATGTTCTGACTAGACATTTATGGAGTTCTCACGATGCCTTTTGTTCACTAATGTTCGCTAACAAATTTAAACCACCACTCATATGGAGATTAAATGGCAAACTGGTGGACTCTATTTAATGATTAGACGATCTGAAGGTATTTGGTTGCACTAAATTTCATCAAAAGGAACCAAAGTATGAAGGCCTGAACTCACGCCTCTCTTTATAATATAGTGTAACAGAATATAATAAAAACATCCTTTATTGTCTCGCAAAGGAAAAACACAGGTGTAACAGCAGCATCAGGTATTAAGGGTCAGACAAAAAAGTTCTTAAAGTGTAAAATGTTATATATAAAAACAAGATTTCATTCATAATAATAATATATTGTACGAGAATATAACAGCAGTTATTTGGGACCTGCAATCCGAAGGTTTGTCGGATCATTTTTCCAAAAAGTTCATAATGTGCATGTGTATTGAAAATGGCAAAAAACAGACTATCTACAATACAGCATATCGGTGCAGAATTACTATTCCTTATAATAATAATTCATTTATAATTCTGTATTGGTTTGTGCTGGTCTTTCACATTAAGTCCAAATAAAATCCATTAAAGTTTGTGGTTGAAACATGAGAATATTCAGATTCAGATTATCTGCCAATGAACGACCTCTAGAGTTTTACCTGAGCAGGCTGAATGCCGTGTGACTCGGCATCGCCCCCTAGCGTCTCATAGTAGAGCTGCAGGTTGTCTAAGGAGTCCTGGTCAGAGGGGTAAAACAGCAGAAAGGAGCGAAGTGTCTGCAGCGCTCCACTCACATCACCAGCTGATGGAGAGACAAAAATCAACCATAAGTAATGTAACAATAATTAAAACATTTTCTCTTTACTGAGCAAAGCCTCACATTTAAACTGAGCAATGTGCAGATGCTCAAGCTGAGTGGGTAAGAAGTCCTCCTGTGCAGAAATCCGTCCGGGTCGTGTGGCGACCTGAGTCACGCAGGACTGCCGGCATGAGAGGAGGGACAGGGACAGAGCTGGACAGACGAGACAAACGAATGTCCATATCATAAACAACGCTGATCATTACAGTATATTCATTTATTTTATTCCTGATTGCTGGGCCAGACAGGTTTTCATGTATTTATTGATTTTTATATGTTAATGTTTGGCTATATTTATATTAAACCTGAATATAAACAATATTCAAGTATTTGAAAACTTACGAAGTTATAGTCATTTTTTTGGAAACAATAGGAAGCCGTTGGCTAGCGGATGTATTAAATCTATCATGCATCAGCTCATACCTGATGATGTAAAGGATTAATGTTCAGTAATTTACATTAATAAAATGTTTTTTTCTTAGAGGATAGGGAACCAAAACAGGCTCCGACCCAGGGCCCCTCATCCTTGTAAATCCGGCCCTGGCTGATTGACATGTCAGAGTTTAGTGGCAATCAGAATCACATTTCTGCTTAAATCATCAGATATTGAACTGAAACCAAGTAGAACAACAGAAAAAATAGAAACAAAAAAATTATTTGAAAGATCTTCTGAAAACTTGTAGGAAACCTGATTAAGACCATTTTAAAAGATTTAAAAAACCTGGGAGAAAACCTAAAGAAGTCAAAAATATATTCATTGTCTAAGTTTGTAATTGTTGCAGAAGAAAAAAACAAATCAAATCAAATTTACAAATTACGGTACAAGTTTGTCTATTTCCTGCTGTACTTATCTCATCATATTAGTTTTACCTGACATATTTAAATTCAACTAAACTGTATAAAGAGATTAAAAGCATTGAGAACATATACTAAACAATAATCCAGAACAAAGTTTTTTCTTTGTATTTTTCACTAAAGTAAGACCCGACGCTCCTCTGGTGTGAAAATATCTCATCTTGTTTTGTACTTTTTCCCACTTCAGAGTTTCCCTCAGTGTATTTTAAGCCTGGCGGGCCACCAGGCTTTACTTGTGCCCCTACCAGGCTAAGAATTGCTTATTTTTTTAAGTCTCTTCATAATTTTTGCATTTTTTAAGGCTTTATAGTTGGTGGTCAGGTATTAATCTCCCAATCTTTCAATAACGCATAATTATCAAGTGATATTTTCACATTTCCTGTCAATTTTAAACATATTTTTAACTCAAAAACCCAGTGGGCCGTTGGATGAATGCCCTAGCACCCAGACACCAGGCTTAGCAAGTTTTCTGGGGGAAACCCTGCACCTGCAGCCTTTTCGAACGCGCCGTCCACCCCGTCCACTCCCCGGTCCTCAGGCAGCAGCTGCGGTGAAACCTCACACTGCACCCTGCACTCGTCTATCCGCCACAGAGTTTCATTCACGCAGGCTCTCCATTTCTCCGCCGCCTGCAGCCAGTCGGACGACGCTTCGTGCTGCACGGCTGCATCATACAGAACCTGAGAGAAAACGATGCAACCGCATCAAAACTGGAAACTTACATGAAACAATTTCAGGAGCAGTGATGTATATTTTTAATCCTCAACTTTACTGCAACATTTTCTTCGTTGTACAGTTTATCACACCACAACCTCAAACTTTATTGTTTTTACTAAAGATTTTGAGGTTTAAAGTTCAATAAAGTCATCAACAAACACAGATTGGTGCGTAACTGGAAGGTAAATTAATTTCGTCTACAGATAAAAATATAAAAAGTGCGCATTTGCACTAAGTTTTCTTTATCATAATAACCCTAAATAAAATACAAGGCAATCAAATAATTTTGAAAGCACATATTACTTTTTTTCACTTCACAATCATTTATCACCACTTTCTGTTTTCTGTAACACAAAAACCTACATTTTGGGATTTTTACTGAAACAAAATATAAATTTCAAGGTGTACAAATATTTCTGTAGGACGCTGTGCCTCATCGCTGCATCCATTCAGACTCACTGCTTATAAACAGACGGTTTTTCTCATCTTACCCAATGTTTCTCAGCCTCTCTGTCTTGGAAGTCGTCCTCCGTCACTCCCTCCATGCGCCTGTACTTCTCGATGTTGTTCCTCATCTCCAGGTGACTCGGGTTGGCCACGAAATACGTGTGAGCTGCAGACGCCGCCTTTTTCAACTTCTCCAACTGGTGTGGAGGAGGAGAGAATGTCAGACAAACACTGGCATGTTTCCAGAAAATACAACACGGTTAACAGCCTAGAAGCTAATTTCAATTAAACATCACAGAATATTAACTGTAGAGTCAATGGGAGTTAAAATACTAATAGGTTTATTAACCAGAGCTCTGAGGACGCACAGTACGGATGTATGACAGCGTATTAGGTCCAATGTACATAGAAAAAAAGGAGGAAATTTATGCCAAAAACTCTGAAATAATCTCAGAAATTTTCTAGAAACAAATGTGGAAATTTCTGAGGTCCACAAGTCAAAAAATTGCAAGAATAAACTCAGAATTTCTTGGATTAATCTCAGACATTTTCAAGAAAAACTTCTAGTTTCCATGTTTTTTCAAGAAAATCTCTGAGATTAATCTCAAATGTTCAGTTTTTTTTGTTGTTGTATATTTTCAACTATTGAAACTAAGAAAATTTCCAAAAGTCAAAATCCTTCGACTTTATAAACTCTGAAATTTCTGCGTTTTTCATAGAAAATTTCTGAGATTAATCTAAAATTTTCTGAGTTTTTTTAAGCAAATTTTTGACTTTTGAAACTCAGAAAACTTCAATGTTTTCTCTAGACAATTTGTGAAATTAGGAAAGAAATTTCAGATTTTTTTGGGCAAAAATTTACAACCTGACCTCAAAAATGTACCTTTTTTTCTATTTACAGTGGCTCTAATACACCATTATACTGAAGATGATTAGGACCACTAAGAAAGCAAAAAAAAAGAAGATTAAAGTCAGGATTTTTTTTTTCATCGCCCCTAATATTCCTCCACAGCATAAAGTGCATCTGACCTTGTAGTAAGTGACTTGAAGGAAGTTGTAGGGGTTGCGAGTGTCAAATTCATATTCGATGTCATTAGAAACAGGAAGCTGTCCCGTAGGGGCGACGGAGCGTCCGATACAGAACCTCAGACACTCGGCTTTTTGCTGAATCCAGTCCAGAGCCCAGAGGTCCCACATGCTGCCCTCCTCTGAGTCTGACAACACAGAAAACGCAAACACATCTCACATCCAGCCACACATTTATATACCTGCTTTTATTTTCCTGGTACAGTGGAAACAGGATGGGATTTTAATCTGTAGTCTTCCTGCTTAGACAGGCCGTCACCAGAGCCCTGATTTTTATCTGGATGATGAGCTTTTAATTGAATGTTTTCTTATTTATTTTGCTCGATTTTACTTTGTCCTGAAAAGCTCATAACTTTTAAAGCTGAGGAATTTAAATAGTTTTGAGAAAAGATGTGAAAACTGAATGTTGCTTTTCTAAAAGTCACTGCCGTACTGGTGCAGTGCTATCAAATGCATTTGTAATGTGGTACTTTTAAGTTTGTGTTTTAAAAAACAACATTTTCAAGTTATTTCAGCGCAGGTCTTCCGTATCGGATAGGTATCAGCCAACCCTGAACCTCAGATATCTGTATCGGAAAAAAGTGGATCGGTGCATCCTTCGTTGAAACCTAAATTCAGCTGACTGTGTAAAGTCTGACTGTCTTTACGTTGTTTTGACTTTTCTTTGTTACATAAATCCCAACAAAATGCATTGCAGTTTGTAGTTGTAGCATGATAACCTGAAAAAGTTTATGAATCTCTATGCAAACCACTGTACTGTAATAAACTCAACCAGCCTCTAAATTGGCCAAGGTGAAGCTAAGCTGAGCGATCTGACATTTATTGTTAATTTAGACTGAGTGGTGCATAAATATCTTCACCAGAATATAGTTATAACCTCTAAACTTACCAAGTTTGTTGAAAGCCTCGGTCCCAGATGCCACACAGTTATCGTGACACTGTCTGCGGGCTCTGAGCAGAGCCTCCTTGGTCTGGATGGATTTCTCCAGCAGCTCTGCAGCCTTTGCCCACTCCTCTCCGTAATAAGCGCGGACCCCGCTGTAATACAGAAAGTCATACGGCTGCAAAAGAGACAAAACTTTAGATCCGCTACCTCCGGAAGCTCTTACAGTGAAGGTACATAATGCTACAAGAAGAAAACACAACGCCACGTATACAGTGAAGTGTTCAGAGCGCTGCGCCATGGTCCGAGAAGCAGATCCCACCACAGCAGCAGGAGAGGAAGAGGAGGAGTGTCTGCAGATTAAGACAATCCAGAAAAAAATCAGCCAGTGCGAGAAAACGAAACTCCATCATTATATGCCACAAGTTCTTCACATCTTGTTGATTACTTCACCAAATGCGAAAGATGGGTGTATAAATCAAAAAGTAAATTTGCTGGTTTGTTTTGATCTTATTAAAGGGACAGAGCATGTTTTAGGCAGCGTTTGAAACTACAACTGTTGTAGTTCGCCACCAGAGGGCGCGATTTTCTCTAACTTAACTTCTACTACCGTAAAAAAGAAAGTAAGTGCGACACTGCATCTCAAAGTCAACGCAGCCTGTTGGAATCTCACCAACAAGGCAAATATTCAGTCTCAAATCGGCTGGATCTTTTTTTATTATTTAATTTTAAATTTCCTTAAAGTGGTCTAGATATCAAAAGCAAAAAAAACAAAAAAAAAAACAAAAACATAATCGTGTCATTTTGATTTTGACAGTTTACAATTTAGGCCAACATACAAACTGAGTTTTTCACATATATAAATATAATTCGGGCCTATTTTTGTAGAGAATAGAAGAAAGGAGCTCCATAATGGTCCTTTTATTAAAATAAAAAATCGCAAGATGTCCAGTCTTAAACTTTTGTTATGCATTGTTTTGTAAATAGCGCTGAATAATCCAAATTAGAGTTCACCAACCTACAATTCTTTAAAATCTGAAATAGAAATTATAAAATGGAAAATAAAATACAACAAACTCTATGTCAAAGAATCATCAATTCATAGCAAAGTTAGAAAGTTATAGTAAAAGAATATTTGGCCTAAAGTGTTCCAGATATCTAGCTTGTCATAAAAATAACATTTTCCTTTGCAATAGGTTATCACATAAATTTGAGTAATTTCTATTAATTTAATTTAATCAGTTTGCTGCAGCGAGGTCCTTCTCTGTGAAGCTTACATAAATAACAGTGGGTGTCTTTCTTCCGTGTATTACGGTAAAAGCTGGCTCTTCTTTCGTTCGGCCTTCCTTCTCTCAACACCAGGCATCGGCTCCTGATTCATTCAGACCAAACACATAGGAGAGACAACAGGCGCCCTTTAGAACCAGGCAAACAACCGACCAGGTGTCCAAACTCAGGACAGCAACCGTCCCACTGAAAAGCAGAAGTAGTCATTTCACCATGGCGGACGTTGGAGAGGTTTTGATGTCAGTTTTGTCCACAATTCGCGTCCCAAAGCCTGGGGACCGTGTCCACAAAGACGAATGCGCCCTGTCATTTTCGTCACCGGTGAGCCTTTTCCTTTCATGAAGCACAACCTCCACTAGCCAGAAGAAGAGTGTTTGTTTTCCTAATGTATTCATATCATTTGCTGTACTGTGACAAGAAAAAAAATACCACAGTCTTCCTACTTTGAGCTAGATTTTCCTGTTGTGGCTAACTAGCAGGCTAGCTTGATGCTAAGCTAGTAATGCTCTGTAATGGAAAGTTAGCAGCGCTAGCTGGGTAGCTGAGTGTTTTAATTGGCAAAGTAGAAAACAAGCAAACTTTTTTTTTAATACCTATGACTTCGAATGAGCTGAATTTAATATAAACTTGTCGCATACTTTAACCACTCTTTTTTTCTTCTCATTTTGTGCTGGAATTGTAACATTAGCTGCTAAGTGGTGAAGCTTAGCAGGTTGACAGGAGCTAGAGCAACGGATGCTTTGTCATCAGGAGCTACAGATGTGCTCCAACTTTAATTTCTTGTGTTATGACTTGATGTTATGAATTATTCGTATTTCTCTGACTTTTGGTACATGTTTTATCTTTACAGGAGAGTGAAGGAGGCATATACGTGTGCATGAACACTTTTCTGGGTTTTGGCAGTCAGTACGTGGGCAGACATCATGCTCGGACTGGTCAGAGGGCTTACCTGCACATTACCCGGACTAGAAAGGCTAAGGTAGACGTTAGTGTGTAATATAATGTAAACTGTCTGTCAATTACTCGTTTTCAAATTATTATAAACATTTATTTTTGTTCACAGAAGGAGGATGAGAACAACTCTGGCTCAGGACACCCACCGAAGAAAAAGCCCACTAGACTGGCAATAGGTGAGTTTTCCTGAGGGAATCCATGAAAAGTTTGCACAACTTGTCAAAAATCCGTTAGAGATGAGTTGGAGCTTAGACAGTTTTCTGAAAGAAAAGTGGTACATGCCCACACAAAGTTACAATTTTGGTATTTGTGTCAGTTTATTGTGGTTTGAACATAAAGGAGAAAAAAAATGCAAAGTTTCTTCACGATTCCTGTTGCTTGTGAGAAGGTGGGTTCTTTATGCCTTGTTTTTTTCTTTCCATTTCTAATTTTGGTCATTTTTCTCCCAGTTGGGACGAAAAGGATACTACTTGGTTGTTCTCAGAGGCAATGAACGAGAGCTGCAACCAAACCTTTTAACATTAGTAGCTCGATATACGTGTACATGGATGTATTTTGCATGCGTTATTGATTTGAACTTCAAATTATTCTATGGCGTTTAAATCAAAAGAACCTCGGGGTTTTTTTAGCATATTTTTGGTGTGATTTAATGTTTTGCTGTTGTGTTCCCCTACGAGTTTTTCCTGATATTTAATTGCACTCTACTCCTTGTGATTCCGACTTTTTAAAACGATAAAACTCAGTCAAAAATTTTGACTTTGGATATTGGCACGTCACCTTAGCATTAGCTCTGTTTCCAGTGAGTTTTGTTATTGTTGCATCACATAAAAAAACAAAACACGACGGTGTTGCACAAATAAGTGTTTCATATGGTTTTTCTAGACTCATCTGTCACCACTTGTTGAATAGGTACATATGTTATCAAAAGCTTTAAAAGATAGGCGTCTACTTCCTGTCGACAGCAGAACTGAGAACCTGGACTCGAGCCGTTCACGAAGGCGTCACTGGACTAGAAAGAGAAAACCTCAGAGAACTATAGAGGGACAGTTCATGTCTACATCACATGTTGGTATTTCTTTTTTCTTCCAGGGATCGAAGGAGGTTTTGACGTGGAGCAGGAGCTTTACGAAGAGGACGTAAAGGTGGTCATTTTACCTGACAGACAGGAAGTGACCTCAGAGGACCTTGGCACAATGCCGGATGTTGTTAGAGAGCGGGTAACTTTTTTAAATTGTATTAAGAATTACATGCATATGGTTACAGCAGCTGCAAAGCTCCTCTGATCTTAGACATTGCAGGCTTTGAGGCTTTATTTTCTTGCAATAGGAGCATTGAGGCATTATTCATTAGATATTACTTTTTTTTTCTAGGCAAAAGACCTAAGAAAATTTGAGATGGTACACATGGTGCCAAATGGTTTATTGGGACGTCCTGGACTTTTATCAACTAATTACCTCTCCAAAATGTCTATGCTTCATTTTTTTTTGGTACAGTAAATAGTCAGAGCCTGTACTCTGGTTTTCTAGAGGTTCTGGATTACAACATCATACTTTCAAAGCACATTTTTGAGACAGAATTGCCTTTTTTTTTTCATTTTTACCTGTGTGTATTATTCATTTACTCTCACTCAGTAACTTGAATGTTGATTTTTACAACCTCTAGAGTGTTACCTTTCATTTCCATAACAGAACCATTTAAATAAACCTTGTAGTTCCAAGTAACTGAGACATTATTCTAACATTTCATGCTTCCTCTGCTGTGTTTCCAGGTGTCTCTGTCTATGTCGGGTATCATGGCAGCAGACTCAGTGTCTCACACCTTACAAGTTCAACAGTGGGACGGAGAGGTGAGGCAGGAGTCGAAGCATGCCGCTGACCTTAAGCAGCTGGACAACGGAGTCAAGATCCCTCCCAGGTGGTTTATTAAACTAATCTGTGTTTTTAAGATGTGGATTTTAAGAAATCTGCTACTTAAGAGCGTTTTTAGATTATTCAAATAAAACTTTGCCTAACACAGTTGCACTTAAACACATTCACACGCTAAAGAACCAAGTGACAGCTAATGATCTTACGTCGCTCTTATGACACAATTCTGATCTGAGAAAATGTAAACTTAAAAGGAAACAGAATATATTTTAATTCATCTTAAAGATTGATCATATTAGCAGCAGCTTTATTATTTAAGATCGTTGCTCAATGTTTAAAATCATAGATTAGAAACTAATTCTCACCCATCCTGCAAAGTAAATCTTTTTAATACTTTCCAAATGGAAAAAAGAGGTGCAGGTCGGTTCACTTGGTAGATATTGTGCTTTAAAAAACTTTGTCTTCAGAAAATATAGTTGTTAGCAAAAGGGTTGCAGCATTACAACAACTTTGTGGTTGTTAGCAATCCGTTGCTTTTAGTGTTGAGATACTTGAGACCGGTTTTGAGTCCAGATTTTCAGAGCAGGGGTGAAATGATTAATTGGATGAATCAAATATTGAAATAATCGTCATCTAATTTAGTAATCGATTAATTGTTAACTGGAGTATATAGACTCAAAAAAAGACAATTTGCTGAACGAAGAACTAGTCAGAGCAGCAATTAAGGAATAACACTTCAGGTCAACAGTCATAAACATTCATGAAAACTCCCTTCATGTTTATGACAATGTCATGTCAGTCTTACGCACATCTCTGCAAACACAGTGTTACCAAACATTGATATTAATCTTAACTGAATTTTTCTCTGTTTGTCTTTTTTAAGATTTTATAGTTGGTGTTTAGGTATTGTTAATACTGCCTTCTAGTAACATCTTTACCTAGTGATATTTAAAAATTTTCTGTCAAATTTAAGCATTTTTTAACTCAAGACCACGGTGGGCTGCTGGATGACTGTCATAGCGCCTCGACCGGCGGGTTTGTCAGGTTTTCTGGGGAAACTCTGTGGTCCTTGTATTACATTCAGCCTGCAGGACGTTAGTTTTCTCTGTAATAATAGAGTTCAGAGAACATGAAGCCTGTTTTTTTTTTTTTTTTTTCCCCACCGAGTGTCAAGAGCTTTGATATGTGAGGTTTTAATCTTCTTTCCGCCTCCGCAGTGGCTGGCGGTGTGAGGTGTGTGACCTGCAGGAGAACATCTGGATGAACCTCACAGACGGCAAAGTGCTGTGCGGTCGCAGGTACTTCGACGGCTCCGGGGGCAACAACCACGCCCTCCTCCATTTCCAGGAGACCGGATACCCGCTGGCTGTCAAACTGGGCACAATCACTCCTGATGGTGCTGGTAAGCTGAGGACACAGTCATGAGCTTTCAGTAGTAATGGTTATAGATTTATCTATTCTGGAGCCGCTGTTGCTTTGTAAGTTTGTAAATGTATAAACCAGCGAAGGAATAATAATAATAATTGTTCTAGAGAACTAGTTTATCATTAATCTGCTTTCTGTAGGTCACCCTGTTTTCTAGTGATGCGTATCTAATGGACCTTTTTAAATTTGCTCGAGTTTTCACGCCTCTGCTATAATAATAACTTGTAGGACAGGTGGAAATATTTGTTTCTTCTTTGAATATGTTGATGTTAAAATTATTTTTAGATGCAGATGCATCCTTTGCTGCAAACGATCAAACATTCACTAAAGGAAAGCTACAATATAGCACTCTGGGCAATAAAATGCTTATTTATAAAATTAGTTCAATTATTTATTTGCATTTTTTATGTATTTATAATATTGTATTAAATACTTGTTTCATGATATTGTATAAAAAATGGGAAGAAAGTGCCCATTTAAAAAAAAATCTTATCAATTAATTTCCAGAATAATTTATGACTAATTCATATGACTCACTAATTTTGCTTTAGCAATATTTAATGATGTATTGTGCAGCTCTGATAAAACATAAAATGTTATGCATGTTAAAATATTACTTGCTAAAATATAAAAACCCACACATAGACAATTTCTGTCCCCTGACCTCCACTAAGTGACTGGGTTCCCTTCGATCTTTTTTTTTCTTTTGTCTTTTTTGCTCTATTTCCAGATGTCACTGATTCTGAAAATAGATTTAGTCATGGATAAAGTCTATCGATCAGTTCTGTCAGCATTCCAGCTCTGGTTTAGTCTCTGTCTGTATCTGATCGTTCTCAGTTATCGTCCCTGTTCTGTTTGTCCAGATGTGTATTCATACGATGAAGACGACATGGTGCTGGACTCCAAGTTACCGGAGCATCTCGCTCACTTTGGCATCAACATGATGACCATGGAGAAGGTACGCTTGTAACAATGGACTCCAGAAGATCGAGTTGTACGACCAACAGATCTTCTAATTCTTCTGTCTTATTTCTAGTTTCTTAAATCTGTTTGATACCTTGAATTGATGTAGGGCTGAAATTAATAATCGTCAACTAATTTAGTAATTGAATAATCGTTAACTTGAGTATACAGACTAATAAAAGGCAATTTCCTGAAAGAACAACATACTCAGAGCAGCAGTTAAGCTAAAACTGTACAAAAATATGTACATTTTTCATTTAATAAAAAACACCTTTGTAAATATGTTCTACTCAGAACTGTGGCATAGTTGTTTTTTTTTTCTCTTGCATAGTTCAAATTCCGTAAGAAAAAATAAAATTACTATTGAGCAACTTTTGGTATCCATTTATTAATTGATTAATCCAAAACAGTAATCAATAAATTAGCCCTACATTGTACTGATAAGTCAAGGACTGAACTTTTCACATGTCAATGTTATTTTTTTTTTTTTTTAGCTGCAGATTCATCTGTTACTACAAATGATCAAATGTTCGGTAAAGGAATGTTATGTTGTTGCATTTTAGGCAATAAAATATTGATTTTATTTTTAAAAAAAGCAAGTGAATTATTTATCTGCATCTTATAATTTATCTCATAATGGTAAAAAAAGGCATAAGTGGTTAAATGAAAAATTTACCGAATATGCTGGTATATTTTTTTTTTTATCTGATTACTTGATTAATCAGAATAATCAATTACTAAAATAATCGTTGGTTGCATCCCTAAACTGAAGTGTAGCAGATCTATTCTGCTCAAAATTCTGCACATTTTTGGGGTGCACAATGCACTTGCACACTCAGAAAATAAAAGCAGAAGTTCATGTTGCTCTCAAGTCTGACAGGCATGTAGTAGTATCTTGTTTTGGATTTACACGTTAAATTTCTGCATATTTTATATCAAATTTGTCTAATAGTAGAAGCATATAATCTATTAAAGCAGCAGCATATCTTCATTTGGCTTCTTTTTCTCGACACCTGTATGTTTTGTGAATCCCTGCTGCTTTTAATTTCTTTCCCAGCTGCTTCTCCAATGCAAACCACAGATTGCACTAATGTCGACGGCTCAGATCTCCGCACCTCTCACTGCGCGCTGTAATGTTGTTTTTATGATATATTTATGCATTTGCCTAATGATGCTGCACAGACAGGCTGTAGGAGGAGTGTTGCAACTCTTGGTGTTGAGATTTAAAAAGTTCTTGGTTCACACTCTGTTACCTGCGTACAGCCAGACTCACCCTGTGCCGTTTTTCACCTCTGTACTCTCTCTTTTCAGACTGAGCGGACAATGACTGAGTTGGAAATTGCTGTAAACCAGCGAGTGGGGGAGTGGGAGGTCATCCAGGAGTCGGGGACCACCCTGAAGCCACTGTTTGGACCCGGTCTGACGGGTATGAAGAACCTGGGAAACAGCTGCTACCTCAACTCCGTCATGCAAGTGCTCTTCACCGTCCCAGACTTCCAGAGCACGTCAGTAACGCCATGTCTTTTTTCTGCTTTTATAATCGCAGTGAAACTGTCTAAGTACTCAATGGTTTTGTAGACTGATGTGAAATTATCACTTTAATGAAACTAGAAGGATCAAATAATTCAGCCTGGTTTATATTGTTTTAAACTAACGAAGATGCTATTTATTTATCTATTCCTTTATATTTATTCCTTACAGATACGTTTCAAACATTGACAAGATCATTGATGAAGCACCAAGTGACCCAACCCAGGACTTCAAAACTCAAGTGTGAGTATTTTCAAAATAGACTCTGATATCTCCATAAATTATCTAGAATCTTGGACACAATACTACTTTTCTAGAATCTACAATCTGTGCATCAGAAACATGTTTTCATATTTTCATTGACTTTGAAATCAACTAAACAGAAATGTACCAGATTCGGTGAGGATAGTTCACTTTAAAATAATCCGTTTTTGTTTTTCTGCAACGTTATTATTCTCACCTTTGAAATTCTCCTTTACAATTGGGTAAGACTGAGAAGCTAACAATTACATTTTTATTGTTTGGGTCATGGTTCTACTTCTATTAGATTCAATATTGCTTTTTATTATTTAAATGGGACGGTGTATATTAATGAATGCACAATATTGTCATAAATACACAGAATTTAGCAAGATGCTAATTTCCATCTGCTAATTTCCATTTGTATTAATAGCATTAATACAATTTCAATTGATTCACAGGGTTTCCCAAATCGATATTGAATCTGGAAAAAATGAATTACAATACATTAATGAATCAATATTTTTACCTTCCCTATTTAGGATCACAAACTTTAGGTTGAAAAATCCAGAAACGTTTCACTGCTATCACTGCTACTTTATTTGTTGCTTTCTCTTGGCCAGGGCTCTGTTGAAAAGGATATTTTAAATCTCAGTGGGTTTTTATCCTGGTTAAATAAAATAAGCCTTTCTGAATCTCCTAAATGACACATTTTGGATGCACTGATATCTGTTTTGTTTGTTTTTCAGAGCCAAGCTCGGCTACGGCCTGTTGTCAGGAGAATACTCCAAACCTGCTCCAGATCCTGGAGATGAAATTGGTGCATCTGAACCCAGAGTGAGAAGACGTAGTCCTGCAATGCTCATTTTGGGAATTATAAATAAAACATATTTAATATCTAAAGCAGTCCAGTTTAAATTCTGTTTGTGCTTTTCCTGCAGGGCGACCAGGTTGGGATAGCACCGCGGATGTTTAAAGCGCTCGTTGGGCGGGGCCACCCAGAGTTTTCTACCAATCGACAACAGGATGCTCAGGAGTTTTTATTGCACTTCATAAACATGGTGGAGGTAAAGCTACTCTCTCAATATTCCCCCCATAGGGTGCATTCACACCGTCCCTGTTTAGACTGTTTTGATTCAGCTTTAGTTTGCTTGTCTAGAAAGTCCTGTTCCTTTGGGGAGGTGTGAATGTTCAATCAAACTTTAATGCAGACCAAACATGTGAACTCTGCTCTGTCTAAAAACCTAAATCTCAATTTGATTGAAGTGAACTCTGTAGTGGTTTGAATGCATGTGTGAATGCCAAGTGGACTGGCGACCGTTCTGAAAGCAGAATGTAGAGTTAAGCGTGGAGCATTCTGGGTAAATGCAACCAAAACAAACTTGAGAATCTAGCGTTAGAGGCAAAAATAGGTAATGATCTTTTTCTAAAATCATAAGAGGATCCTACAACCGCTAAGTACTGATGCTACTCCATTTTGTTTATATTTTGCAAAGAAGGAAGTTGCGCCCATGGCCTCTTTCAGAGGTTTTTGTGTTGTTTCCTTCAGTAGTTCGCAGGCGAGAAGGGGCAACAACAATTTTTCAAAGGTTCTGATTGTTTGACACAGTGCAGAGTGAAAGCAAACCGCACAGTAGAAAATGTAAAAAATGTTGCCTTTTTGGTCCTCAATCAAAGCGAGTCTACCGGACCATCAAGTGTGTAAACAGCCGTTAGTCCTCAGCTTCCTTATTAAATGAACCCACCTTTTCTTTCACAGAGGAACTGTCGCTCTGGGCCCAACCCATCTGAAGCTTTCAGGTTTCTGGTGGAGGAGAAGATAGTTTGTCAGCAGTCACAAAAAGCCAAGTACACACAGCGGGTGGATTACATAGTACAGCTGCCCGTTCCCATGGACCAGGCTGCCAACACAGGTGAGGTGCTGATGGACCTCCATGTTGTTCTTTATCTTTAGTTTTAAATACATTCATCACATTCATATGTAGAGTCAGAGGTTTAAATTAGGGGTACAAACAATTAATCTACTTATGATTAACTGTCCATTAATGGTTTAGTAGATTAAAATTATTTCCAGTCAATTAACTAATATCGTCTGGTAGAGCTCCCTGTAGTTTGGCCGCCGTGCAGCAGAGGGCGCCGCGGCTCTTGCTTAAGCGGAGCCGTTGATACAGGAGTCAAGATGGCGGAGGGCTTTACCAGAAGGGGAAACAGAAACGGTCCAAACGGAGTCCGGTCTGCGTTACAAGATGCACTTTATGCGGTTCTAATTTGAAATGTAAACACCTGACAAGCTTTTTGAGTTAAGTTTCACCTTAATAGCGCTAATGCAGCAGAGTCGACTTCTCATTCAAACATTACTGATGGGCTACGATGGCGAGGATGTGATGTCAGAGAGCATAACGCAGAAAAACTGCAACATGTCAGTAAGCGAGGTTGATTTTGGGTTCAGTAGTGAGTTAATTTACTTATTGGAACAAAGTTTCAACTTTACTTCAAAATCAACCACAGACGATAATTTGGTGTGAATGTCTTTCTGTTCGTGAGGGTTAAAGTGTTTCACATGTTCTTCTCATCTTTTATTTTTCTATTCAGCAACTTAAAGGCTCCTGTTATATTTTATAAATATGTCAAATATGTTTATTAATGTTAGAAAACCACCATTTTCAATTAACTTTAAATTAACTCATTAGTCAATATGTAACTTGCATAATGATACATCAAGTCCTTTGTTTATCTTATAAAGTTAACTTAGAAAGTCTCAAGAGTGCTCTAAGTTTGACATGTTTTAAGTTTCTGTGTTTTTTGTAATTTTTTTCCCCCCTCTTGTTTCTAGAGGAGCTTAAGGAGGCAGAGCGCCGCCGTGAGGAGGGGGACTCATCAGCGCCGACGGTGCGAGCACAAATCCCCTTCTCTGCTTGTATGGCGGCGCTCAGCGAACCAGAAATGCTCACAGACTTCTGGAGCTCAGCTGTGCAAGCAAAAACCTCTGCTACCAAGTATGAAACTAAACAGCCTGCACATAGCTCAACTCTGATGAACTAGAAGAACTTAACTGTGTCATCTCATTTGTCAGAACAACGCGGTTTGCCTCTTTCCCCGATCACCTGGTTATACAGATTAAGAAGTTCACCTTTGGCCTTGACTGGGTGCCTAAGAAACTGGGTGAGCAAATGCACTGTTTGGTGTTTGTGTGAAGCTGAGTAAATCCTCATCTTTAATCATCAAGAACAAACATTTTGATTAGTTTGGAAAGTTTCAGACAAACAAAAAGTCTCAATATAAACTTTGGTGAATGCTTAACTTTTCTGAGCAACTCCTACTTGTTCCAGTTTCTCTCTCTTCAGGAGTATTTACTGATTGGAAATGGATGTTGTGAGATTATTTTTGCAGTTACAACATCCTTAAAGCTTGATTACGCTTTCTGCCTTCAGTGCTTACAGGAAATGCAGAGTTTAGGGACTCTGATACTGGAAAAACAGCATCATAGGAACATGTTCATGTAGATGAATCAGACATCAGTTCTGGTAAAATATTCATAGATTCTTGATTTGATACAATTATATGTAAATTCTAGTTTTTAAGATGAGAAACCGAAGGGGATTTTCAGTCTTGTAATTTATGTGGTAGCATTTTGATTCTTCCCTCTTACTATCTTTCATTTAACATATTTTCATGGTTCCTTTAGGCGCACCATTAAAAAATAGTTTCTTAGTGTCTCTTTCACAAAGAAAATCTCGTCACCATGAAACAAGAGTCTACATTTGTAGAAATGAAGTGAATCTCTCTGGACAGATGTGAGCATCGACGTTCCGGACACCCTGGACCTGAGCGGCCTGCGTGCGACCGGCCAGCAGCCGGGGGAGGAGCTTCTGCCTGAGGTGGCCCCGCCCCCACTCATGACCCCAGATGTGGAGGTCAAAGGTATCCTGGGTTCGCATGGCAACGAGGACGACGACTCGCTCTACTCCCCGCTGCTGTGTCAGTCTGTCATTTCTGCTCCTTTTCTTCTTCTCCTGCCACTTTTTCGTCCTCACTTGTTTTCCTTCTTTTTCTTTTTCTACCTTTTCTGTTCTCATGAGTCCGTCCGTTGCCTTCTTAGTTCACTTTTTCACCATTTTTAAATTGATTTCTTTTTTAAAACAGGAAACATCTCAAGGTTTTTTTTTTTCATTTTTACCTGTTCTTAATTTTATTTGTATGTCATTTTTCTTTTACTAAGTAACTTGAGCTTCAAAAACACAAAATCTTACCAAATATTTTTTTGTCTAGATTCTAGTGCAAATATGTTATTATACTTGGAATAAGACAAAACTAACTTACAGGTAAATTATCAGCAAAATATAAGAGTTTGTTTTAAGGAAATATTTCCATAATATTGAAAAATTACTATGGAAAAATATCTTGTTACAAGTAGAAAAAATAGTAAGTAAAATAATGTTTTATTTTCATGGCACCTTTCACAGATAAAATCACAAAACATACAGGAAAAGCACATCAAAAATAACATTACATTAACCAGTGGTACTAGTACTCGTTTTTTTGTTTTGTTTTTAATTAATGTAAAGGAATTATCTTTTTAAAACAAGCTGCTATATCTTTCAAGTTTATTAGCATATTTTCACTAGAAATTAGACTATAAACACTTGGTAAGTTTCAGTTTTTTAGTTAAAAAAAAGTAGAAACTAGCATTACATAAGATAATTCAACTGTTTCCTGTCAACTTTATCCCAGCTCCAGTCCTCGATGACTCCACTGTGTCCCAGTTATGTGAAATGGGATTTCCACTGGAAGCCTGCAGGAAAGCAGTCTACTACACTGGGAATACTGGAATTGATGCTGCCATGAACTGGATCATGAGCCACATGGACGATCCTGGTGTGTAGAAACTGGAGAATTTTCCAGGCAGCGCTCCAAGTGGGCTCTATATTCAATCTGTTCGTGTTTCTGTCTCCTGGTTGTCTGCAGACTTTTCGGCTCCACTGGTGTTGCCAGGCAGCAGTTCTGGACCTGGAACCACTCCCACAGAAAGCCTCTCTGAGGAACATCTGGCAACGATCGTCTCCATGGGCTTCAGTCGAGATCAGGCAACCAAAGCGCTCAGAGCAACGGTTAGTATCACAACGTCCGTTTAGAAGAGGAAATTGGCAACATGTTTACATTTGGAAAATCTGTCTGATTATGCTGACGTGTTTTCCCAGTTTTATTACTCAGTTCAGATTATGAAAGGAAAAAATGATCTAACAACTTTCGGTTTCACTTTCGTGTGATGATGTTCTCCTGAGAACATCATCACACTCCAGGCTTTCTGGATGCATTTTGTTATTTTTATTTGGACTTTGTTGCTTTTTCACTCTTTTCAGTCCACATCTTATTTCTAACTGTTTTTAAACATCTTTAAATTAAGTTTTATTTAACTTATTCACATAAAACAACTTTTGTCCATGAAGTATTTATCACAAAGTTCTTCCCATAGTAAACCAAAAATTTAAAGAGTCTTGCTAAGTATAGCAAAACATAAAACTAGAGATTTTTATTTAATGTTCCTCCTAAGTTAATGTTGGTTGATGTGTTTACAATCTGACAATGATGAGAATTCTTAGTTTTTATGCAGATATTTCAGTGTTTGATCATAAGCGTTTACCAAGAGAACCTTAAAACAACACACCTACATAATCTTAACATTTTGCAAGATATCTGCTTAAAAGTTAAGTGGCAAAAACTTTAAGAATCTGATAAGGAGGAAGTGATTCATTGATCGTTTGCTAAGGCAAAGTCACTGGGGGTGATTCTGAAGAAGCCATTTTCAAGTAAGAGAAAATGCTGAGAAAAAGGAAAAGAGAGAACTTGGCCAGAAATGTGTGGTGAAGGACGAGTCTTGTCGATTTTAAAGCATGAAGAATGATGGAGGGTCTGCAGCTAACTGAATGTCTACATCTCAGTCATTGGTCTGCAGATCCATAATGCAGTTTTCCTATTTTAGAAAAATATCTTCATATTTACATTTAAGATGCTCAATAAAAGCTTGTCTTCTTTAGTTGATTTAATCGATTTTGTCATACGTTACATTGATCTCCGTTATAGAGTAACGTGCTGGAGCGTGCGGTAGACTGGATCTTCTCTCACCTAGACGACCTGGACTCCATGGAGGTGTCCGAAGCCGGGCGCTCGGCTGCAGAGAGCGAGGGCGGGAGGGATCCTCCACCCGGACCTCGCGTCAGAGACGGACCAGGAAGTGAGTTTATGAGAGACTGGCGGTCAGAATTACCCGCCATCTCACTCTGTAGAAGAAGAGTTACAGGTTAGCTTTGTTTATTTAACGATGAAGCATAAAGGTTTTCTTTCTTTTTAGAGTACGAGTTGTTTGCATTCATCAGTCACATGGGGACGAGCACAATGTGTGGACACTATGTCTGTCACATCAAGAAGGACCAGCAGTAAGTTTATGTCTAAATATTACTAACTTTCAAAAGTTCTTTTTAATAAAACTAAATTTCAGGTTGTAATAAACCCGTTTGGTTGAGACCAATGACTAAATGAAATCTTTATTTAGAACAGCTAAAATATCAGAAATAAAATAATTCAGAAGAAAACTAAAAATATAATAACATAAAAAAAAAAAACACCTTTTATAGCCAGTTTGGTGGATGTAGGCATAGGAAAGGCTTTACCTGCTCTACCTCTAACAGTGAGCTCAGTAAGAATGGTGGCTTTAACTCACTCACTCTATGGTTACCTAGCAACTCATTCATTCTGTGGTTACCTAGCGACAGCTGGTTGAGTAAGATGCCAGCAGTTTCACTGCTTAAAAAAAAACAAAAAAACAATGACGTGGAGTGAAAACTGCATAAAACAGGATAATTCACCCCATCAGTCTGGCAATATTTCAGATATTTAAGACAAAAAAAATCAATCATCTTTCAAGTGATATGAAAAACGTATCAAAACTACACACTTCACGTATTTTATTTTAAGTTTTATTTTTCTAAATTAAATTAACTTACTCAATAAAATAAACTACTTCTTTATATTCAAATAGTTTGAGAAGCTGAGCTTGATCTGTAAATATTTAATTTCCTCAGAGTAAACAGTCCTGGCAAAGCTTGAGAATCCTGTAAATGTTAAGTTTGCACAGTAGATGGCATCATAGTTCATATAAAAACTAAGTCCTCGCCGAGACGCTTCCTGGTCGAGATTTAAATGTATACATTTCTTTTTCATTCGCCTCCACTGTTTCCATTTGTGATTTTACGTACTTTAAAAAGCCTCAGCTGGTGTTTTACTTTCCAAAATGATTCACTGAGTGATGAGCAGATTGTTGTATGACTCTGTATGCATTTGTTTTTCCACAGATGGGTCATCTTTAACGACCAGAAGGTTTGTGCTTCAGAGAAACCTCCCAAAGACCTGGGCTACCTTTACTTCTACCGCAGAGTGGCCGACTGAGGCGGGCCAGCGTTTCACTCCAGGAGAAGACGACGCCGACAAAACCCACAACAGCAAGCTCTTAGAAACGCTCTGGCACGCTTCACAACTGACAAACATGTAAATAAATAAATCCCTCAGATTACTTATAAACACACTTTAATAAATTGGTGCAAATGTACAGATAAGTATTGTTGGGGCTGGGATGGGGGGTTGCTGTCTGTCTGTAGCCACTGATAACAAACCGCAGGTCTGATGGAGGATAAACTCACCAGAGCAACTCTGAGTCAAAGCGAGAGCTAATCGAGACTTGTTAAAGCGCAACATTCGGTTTTTTACCCAGACAAAATATCCACCGCGTTCGGAAAACTTGAACAAACGCCCCAAACATACGCCCGACTCGGACCGCTGAGCTCATGATTGATACGTTTACGCAAGTGCTAATCTGTCCCGACTATTGATTTCCACTGCCATCAGTAGTCACTGCCCGTATTCCCCGACATGACGCTTTCAGGCCTTCGTTTCTTGTTTGACTGGAACATTGCACCACTTTAGTTAGACTCAACCTCCTCTACCTGTTTAAGTGCTAAAAACACTCATAATAATAAAAAAAAAAAAAAAAAAACGATAAATCAACATGTTTTCATGAGCGTCCGGTGAGGGTGATACTTGGGTGACTTGTGTTTTATTTTGAAAACAAATGCTTTGTTACTTCTGCTGTGAAAAATAAAGATTTCTCTCTGTCAACCTTGTTCTTCCGTGTCTTTCAACTCATTTCTTGGATTTCCCATTTTCTGACTTCCCATTTATGAGCAAATGAAAGTAGGAACCAAATACTCTGGCTAAATAAAACTTTTAATTGTTCTATTTGCATTCTTAAGTTCCTGGAGTTCTGTGAGAACAGCTTACAGGATGCCAAGCCTCGATTGTGAGAAAACTCACAGGCATCAGCAGCAAACCCACTGAGAGCTGGGGTTTAGATTGGCCTACAACTTTCCAAGTGCTGCTTTCTCTTCAGAGCTCTTCCGCCTTCTACACTTTCTGCATCCTTGCACGCTTGCTTCGATGAACTTGAACTACTGAGAGGATGAAAAGAGGTTTTTACCCTCAATAACGGCATTAAAGACTAAACAACAAACTTTGACTTAAGGTAAGATCTAAATGTAAATAGTTTGATTTATTTGTTTTGCAAATTTTGAGTATTTTTGGTGTTTCTCAATACATTTCTTTTTGGTTTTTGGAGTTTAAACAGAAAGATGACTTAATAACTTGAATGTTTTACATTCAGATACTCCATTTTTCTTTCTGGCAAAGTATGAAATGTGCCTACATGTTTTGTACTCTAATTACCGATTTGTTTTTGTGTGATTTAAAAACAAATAAGCAAATAATTTATCGATTGTTCTCAGCCTTAACTGATCAGATTATAATTATATGCAGAGTAACTAACAAAAGATTAATATTTTTGCTGCTTCAATGTAGCACAAAGTACGTCTGCATACTGAAAACCCACTCTGGAAACTTTCAGATTGTATAACTACATTTAAGAACTTAAATTACTGCTTTGATAAATTGTTTTTAAGATCCTTTTTAATTTATACATATTTAAGTAAAATAATTTAAAAGTTGTTTTAGATTGAGGATTTGACTGTGTTTCCGCACCGGAAGCATCCTTAAGATGCATCACAGTTGCAGCAATTTTAAAAGAGTAAATTCTCTATGCGTGTTATATTTTACGAGTATTTCTACAACGTAAGCCAAACCAGCATAAGTTACATGTTTAATGAAAAAGAAGAGAGAACAGCAGGAAGTAGAGGAGCTTGGTGGTTAGGGATCACATGGTCGGTAAGGCGCTCTGAAACAGTAGCTGTGTGTCGGTGAAATGGAAAAAGAGTTTGCTTTCACTCTGATCTGCTGCATTCATGTTTCTGTTTTATGCTTTCACCTCTAGAATGAAGACAATCATCTTGTTTGGTTTGGGTGAGTTGATTTGCCTCTGAAAATATATTCATACAGTAAACTACAAAGCTCAATCAAAGAATGCTTAAACTTTCTTTTCTTCAGTGCTGGGAGCGCTTTCTGCTGCAGGCAAAGTTTATATCGCAGAGGTTCAGGGCAAAGTCGTCCTACACTGTGGCGTCGACAACGTCAAGTCTACGGAGTGGCGTCATGATGATGAACTTATAATAAGAGTCGTAAAAAATGGTCCCCCTACCAAAGGTTCCTACAAAATTAGTTCGAGAAAAGGTCTGGTGTTTTTATGCCATTAATAAAGATGTAATCATGAAGTATATCTGTTTTCTATGTTAGGAAAAATTTCATTTAAATCGAGGACAAAGCTTTTACAAGACAAGGACCTAGACATCTCCAATATAATGGAAAGCGATTCTGGAAAGTTTACCTGTATTACAGTTGACAAATCTTATGTACACCATCTGATCGTAATTTCAGGTGAGTAACCAATCCAGGACAAAATAAAACTACAGTCAGTGAAAAACCAGCACACAGGGTTATAATTACACTGATATATTGAAACCATTATGAATCGGTGGAACAGCAAAGGATGAATAAAATGGGAATAATCAGCATGTTTCTGATTTTAAAACCGCATAAGTAAGTTTTATGGGAAACGACAGTTGCATTAATTACAATCCTCCACTGTTAAGAACTGAAAGTTGCATCAGAAAACTATTTAAGAATAAGAGCAGAAGCCAAACGAAGGTTCAACAATATGTTTTTTAAACCTGTTAAAGTTTGCACTGCTTTTCCACGGCCTTCAAAGTAAACTGTGCAAACAATATCCCAGGATCTTGTTTTTACACTTTTGGATTTCCCATTGTGCTTGAACATCTCATCATCTTGGCTTCTGGTTTATAACAGTTTATTTTTACTTAACTAGGAAATAATTGACACCAAAATGTTTTCAAAGTACCAATAAATGCAGTCAAATTGTTACCAGTGGTTCAGCTACCTTTAACTTTTATCCCTAGATGGTCAGAGAATTGTTGAGGACAAGAAAAGGTTTTTTAAAAAATACATCTTGATAAAACTACTGTACAATATAGTTAATTTTACACCTCTCATCCCAATTAACACACTATATACAATGGGGCTGCATTATAAGCATAGACTCTATAGGCCTTTGCTTTTCACAATTTTGCTCAATTTCTTTATTTAGATGTCTTAAAATGTTTTTTTTTTTTTTAGATGCATCAACATTTGTGGCCAGAATACACAGCAGCTTTAACATGAGTTCTCCAACTTTTAAGATTCTCACTGTATCTTCTTTCTGTTTCTCATCTCTACTAGTCTCTGTTGTTCCCTCTGGTCCTCTAAAGGTTGGCGCTGACGCTACTCTGGAGTGTAAAACAAAATCTGGAGTGTCAGGTCAACCCATCCCTAAAGTCGAGTGGCAGAAACCCGATGGTTCAGTTCAGACCCAACCAAAAGTTGAGCTCAAACCGGTTGCTTTATCAGATAAAGGGGCCTGGCAGTGTGTAGTGTCCTATCAAGAGGAGAAATATTCTAAAACTGTAACCATCAATGTAGAAGGTAGGATGTTTTCACTAAAATGTAAGCATACTTCTGAAAAAATTGCTGCGATCAGAAGGAAAAATTGTTTTGTGTTTTTTTGTTTGTTTGTTTTCAGAACCTGTTCCACTATCACCAACTCCCACATTAGTAAAAAATCGCAAGCCCCCAAATTCAGAGAAAGGGAAGAACTCCACTGGTGAGGACTGGATGTATCACTTATTCAATCACTTCCTGTTTTTGAGTTTCTCTCATTTTAATCTGGTCTGATGTTTTTGCTCAACCAGGTGGCGTCAAGAGTCAGGGTGAAGACCCAATACTGCTGCTGGGCCTGGTTTGGTGGATTTGGGTTGCAATCGGAGCTGGAGGCCTGGTAGTTATCATCTTGATCATCGTCATCATTGTCATGCACAAGAGGAACAAAAGAAGGAAGGTACATGTAGAAAGCCAGGACAAATATGTACTTTTGTTTCTTTGTATCAGAAAAAAACTGATTCAACACATTTTTACTCAAACAAAAGTAAAATGTAGCCTTCCAAGAAATTACTCAAGAGTAAAGTATTTGGTAAAAAGTCTACTCAAGTACTGAGTGACTGATCAAAACATCAATAATTTAATATTTAAAAATTACACTGTGAGATGGAACAAGATAAAAATTATTTAGAAATGTCGGTATTTTTAAGAAGAAGAATAAATTACAAAATAACAAAATCAGGCAAAAGGAAGATTTTTTCAAATCACCTTTTGTCCAAAATAAAATTTATTTTGAACTGCAGGCATGTGTTTGGTGAATTTTGGTTAAAACATGTTTGTTCTTCATTCAGTGTAGTTACAGTGGGTAGAGAATCCAGAAATTTTGCTCAAGTAAGAGTAACAATACTTCATAATAAAATTACTCAAGTAAAAGCAAAAAGCTGCCTTCCAAGCAAGAGTAAAGAAGTATTTGGTAAAAGGTTACTCGAGTACTGAGTAACTTATAAAAACATAAGTTATTTAATACTTAAAAATTACATCATCAGATGGAAAAAAGTATAAAGTTATGCAGAATTTTTTTTTATTTTAAAGACAATGAAAACAATTCACATAAATGACATGATTGCATTTTTTTTATTAAAACAAGCCTGTGACAATCAGGCAAATCAATTTTTTCAATATGAAACTAATAAAAACTGCAGGTTTATGTTTGGTGAATTTTTGATTAAAACAAGCCTGTGAGGTTACTCACACTATCCAGAAGTTTTACTCAAGTAAGAGAAGCGATACTTCATAATAAAGTTAAAAAGTAAAAAGTAAAAATTGCAGTGAAGTAAAAATACTCCTAAAAGTACTTTTTTCCCAAAAAGGTTACTAATGTAAATGTAACTACTTACTACTGAACTCTTTCTTTTTTGTTTACAGAAGAAATTTCTGAGGATGAAGAAAGCCCAACTCTCTCAGAAACCAAAGAAGTACTGCCAGTGTGTGCGGTAAACGCTCCCAGCTCACTTCTATCTATTAAAACATCCCTTTACCCCGTCTCCATTAATCTCCTTCTGCTTTTCTAATAGACTCCGCTCATTTTGTACAAAATGACCTTCGCTTTTCTCTGCTCCTTTTAGTGAGCGCTTCATTATTTTGCCGTAATTAGTGTGAAAACTTCTCTTTACTCTCTTTATCACAGCCAAACAGCTGCAGCAAAGCCGCAGCAAGGACGCCGGAGAGAGAAGCCGTCAGCCCTGCCGCTTCAACCTCTGCTGCAGGAGTGACATGAAAGGGGGAGGAAGGAGAGATAAAGAGAGAGAGATGGAGATAAAGAGAAGGAGTGAACAGCAGAGGGTGAATGTGGCATGAATGTAAATGAGCGTCTGAATGAAAGTATTATCAAATGTAATGCTGTCAGCACTTTGAGCTTTTTCAGCAAATACTGTGTAAGAGGTGATCATTGTAAGTTTAGCTGTAACATGTATTTTTTTAGTGCTCTTAGTGTAGGTCAAAATGCTAGTGATAGCCATCGTTAGCATCTTAGCTAAAATGAGCAAATTTGAACTCATTTTGGTATAAAAGCACAAGCTAATTGATTTAAAGCTGCAGTATTACTTGTTAAAACTATAACCATGTTGTGACGAGATGAGATAATCCTTGAAAAGAAAGATCTTCTCCGCCCACTCCTGACGAAAATTAACCAATCAGAGCCAGGAGGCGGGTCTCAGTGATGTCAATCATCCTCATGTACTACATGTGCTAAAGGTGGAGAAGCAACTTTAAGTTACAGGAAAACCATTAATACGCCATTATCAGTGGCTATGCTAAGTTGCCTCGCATTCACAACAAGCTTTGCTAGCTGCAGTATAGCAGGAAGCAAGGGGAGATGAGCAGTGTCACATGGAGGATGATTGACAGCATTAAGACCCGCCTCCTGGCTCTGATTGGTTGTTCCTAGATATCAGTAGGAGGAAGCAAAAAAGAAATTTTTTTTTATAAATTTTCAGTCTCATATTATACTGTTACAATGCTGTGACAGATTCAATAAATATTTTTTTAAAAATATATTTTTTATAAGTTACATACTGCTGCTTCAGAGTTGACTTTTTTTCAACCTTCATCTTTTTATTTCCGTTTCCTTCACCTTAAGAATTTGCAAGTTAAACACGTGAACATTTCTTTATTAATGCTTCATGCTAGCATATTTTATCACTTGATATGTGCTTGTTCATTTGTAAACTTATTACCCTTTCTTATTGCTGGTTGTAAATAAAGATATTGAAGATTTGCTTTAAACTCTTTATTTTTTGTTTGTTTCATTTCCAATCAATAAATCAGGTGGGATACCCAGATGATTCATTATTTCTGGATGCCTCCACCGGTCTGACAAAATCACAATGCCACACATCAGTAAACACAACGCGGCCCACTGATTGCCACATTGTTTTGTGCTGCTCCCCAGTGTGTCCAAGCATAAAGTTTTATTGCAGTGTAATCAATGTAATTATATACTGAAGGGATATTTAATTCAGGCACAGTAAATGAGAAATCGTTGCTTCATGAGTTCTTTCACCGTAACTTCAAACAATATTGTAACACTTTGTTTGAGACGCAGTAAACTGGGCTTGTACTGGTTCCAAAGCTCTGAAATTCCCACAACTGGTGCACTAAGACGCAGGTGTTGACCCCAGTGCAGCTCTACATGCAATAAAACACCTGTTAAACACACACACACACACACACCAGCAGCAGTGACATATATACTAAAGAGTAAAAAGATAATATCTTACAAGTTAAAATGCAATCTTGTTTTGTAAGCTGGTAGCTCCTTGTTGTTCCTGCTCCTTAATAGCTTATATGCCACAAGTAGTGGTGACATACTCCTGTTCAAATTGAAGCCACATGGATCATTTCCGGTTGTCTCTTGCTCCTGTTGCTTTTAGCGATAGCTGCACCATGGTAAATGTATAACATCACACAGGTAAACAAAAAACTTAAAATTTACATTTTAGCTGTGTAAGACTGTCTATGTTAGCTGTGTTAGACACATATAAGGTGTTTTGCTGAACACACAACTTACCTTCGAAGTTCTTAATGAAGTTTGACACAAACAGCTTAAATCCTGTGTTGACGTTGGAGCTTTTGAGGACATCTGAATAATTTTATAAACATCATTAATGGTCCTGCAGTGACTGAGGAGCCTTTGCTAACATACTGCTGCCTGGGCACCTGGAGGTGGTCTATGCGGCCAAAAAAACGCAGAAGTGCTAAAACAGAAGTCCGTAGCATATAGGCTATTTGAAGTTAATGTAGGTGATCCATTTGGCTCGTAGGAGAACAGATTGGATCATAAAGGTGTTTGACTTCCTGTGTGTGTCGCGGTGTATGAACGACACGGTGTCACAGCATACAAGCTGCCAAATGTCAGAGCTGAACTCATTGCTGTACTGAGATCATCACCTGTGAGTAACTCCTAAATATTCTCTATTCACATGAAGGCAAATTTAAAATGATTTATTTCTGATAGAAGAGATAAAAGTCAGGACATTGACGTACGATAGGCTTAAAATAGCAAAACGAACAAGTGTAGGAGACGCGACCAGTGATGAACTCCCTAAGTAGATAGTGTAAATACTTCAGTTTGGTGTAACTTTGGCCTTTTTTCTTTTTTATTTCTCTCTCTGCAACAACTGGTTTGTTTTTAGACAGATTCAGATGTGGTTGACCTTAAAAACATGTCTCCATAATTGAAATATGTACAACAAATACAAGGAATCAGTTGACAGACGGTTTATTATCGTTATCTGATAAAAACACACAAAACAGTAAAGAATTGGATCAAAATTTAGTGGGATTTAATATGTTGTTCCTGTTCATCGCTGCACTTATAACAAATCTGAAACACCAACTTTAATCATCGGCTTTCCTTCCCTGACACTAATTTACGAGTGTTTCCATTTTTTTTTCAAAGTTACGACAACCAGAGAATTTCAAAATGTCAAAACCTATATGCCAAAAATAGATGCTCGTCTTTACAATGAAAGATCAGAACTTATGCAACTGGAACGCGTATATTTTGCAATCATTGGATAAAAAGGATGCTAAATATGTGCTAATCCTACAGCAGCAGCTCATACATGAATGTGAACAAACTTCAGCACATTTGATTTAAAAGTACACTAATCCTGGAGAGTAAAGCTCTTCTATGGAGGTTTTGTTGACTTTTATCTCCAGCTGCTGCTAATCAATTGAAAACGCTGCTGTAACGTTGTTCAGTTTGTATTTAGAATAATAACTGTTTATCTGCATTTGAAAAAAAAAATGTTATTTGCAAACAAAATCCTGATCTGGGGAGCACATCTACTGAAGAAAACTGCAGAATATTCATGTATTTTTCTGAAGAGCAGAAGGTTATATAACTGATATTATCACCATAATGACATTCTTGACAAAACGTGTCTATAATGGCTCCCCGTGGCTCGATGTGCAAAAGCAATGAGATTAGATATTATATACAGAGCATATTTTGTGTGATTTATGATGCTAATAGGGTCATTAGGTCCAGGCAGCGCTTGTATGAGTGTCACTGTTGGGTTTCATCGTAAACACACAGCTGTTTTGGAGCTTCTCGGGTAACTCCAGTGAAGGTTTAATAAGAATAAATTGAATAAATGCCAGTATTCATGATCTCTGGGAGAAAGCATCAGTGCGCCACGCAGGTCGAAGGCTTCATGAGCTGAAACTTTAAGCTGTTAACTGCAGGAGTTTGTTGCAGACGCAAAATACGTTCCAGCTTTTATACTTTCTGACAGAAAAGGAACAAGAGCTCAACTAAAGCCCTTAAACCTGGTGACAGCACAAAACTACCATTTAGTCCATCAAAAGTAACCATCCAGTTTGTATTTTTCTGGGAGATATTTTGTCTTGGTGGGTTACAATAACAGATTTTAAAACAACAAGGGGGTTCCTTAAAGTTGAATGATGTTCATTTTGGCCCCTGTGCTGCAAAACGAAGCATTTCTTCTATGAAACGTGTAAAAATAACATAACGTCAACCAAATCCGCCCTTATATTGCTGATTTAGAGGACTGATTACATTCATTACACTGAAAAGATTAATGTAAGAAATGAGGACTGCGATGGTGAAAAATAAAATCTGATGCCTACATTGGTCAAGCTTTGTTGCTATCAGATGTCTAAAAAAATCCAGTGAGCAGAATAATCTGGATTTTTCTGTCTCTCTTCCTGGGATTTATGGATGTGTTGGCGCACAATCATGGAGCCTTGACTTAAAACGCTTTTTAATTAAAAATGCAGAATTAATGCATGAATTCTGCTTTCTAACACTCGTTTGTAAGGTTAAAAATATCTATGAATGTTTTGGCATAATTATATGAAATAGTACTAAAAAACATCCAATGGCGTGTCTGTTTCGCTGTTTTTTTTTTTCGAGGGAAATTGTCTCTGATCTGCTATGTAAATAATAGTCTGTATTTTACTTTAGGCTTCTTACTACAAATCTGATGCAGTGATCATAATCTTCAGAGGTGCTGTTTGTATTTTATCCCGTATACTAATTAAACTCCCAGTATCTGTTACTGGGATTAGTTGGCATGTTGGCGCTAAAGCTTTAAAAGAAAATAGAAAAAAAAAAAAATACAAAAGTAACTTTAAACTTTCCCTTTTTGATTCATCAAATTAAAAAATAAAAACATTTTGAGTGTTTGGCATTATGATGGTGAAAAGTCCCAAGACATGTCTTTACTAAAATCTTTTTGTATTTTCAGAGGCACTTAAACCCGTAGCTGATCCTTTCAGTCTTGTTGTCCAACTCTGAGTGTATAAATGCAGTTTGTTTCATTATAAGTGCATAAAATCTATGAATTAGGAGTCAAATCTCGCTTATGCTCTCTTGTCTCAAGAGTGTTAGGTTTCGGGTGAGGATTTGGGATTATAAAATGGATTAAATGTATCTTATTTGAAGAACAATTATCATTAAAAAGCCTTATTATGAGGCTTGTTATAAAAACCTTCACTCTATTAAAATTAAAAGATAAATCAAATTTAACATTTAATATAATTCTTTTTGCTTTTTCAAGACCTGAGCGCATTTGTAACATTGTAAGTTTCGTAAATGGAGACTCTTTAAGGATATGAACGCAAACTTTTGTTGCTTCACATCCTTATTTGTCATATGATCTGATATGTTGGGTAGTTTTGGGTGTTTTTTGTCTCATTTTAGTTTTAGAAGTCAAATCTCCACAGTGACTGCCCCGTATGGACTGCAGGTGGGTCAGATTAAATGTTGCGACGATAGTCAAGATTAGGATTTAAACTATTTTAGACAGTGTAGTGGCATATTTTTTTGTTGCGGAGGAACAAATGTGTGTAATTTCCAAAATGCAGGAGAATATAATGTACCGTAAGGAGAAAAAGGCTCGTTATGTTCGTGTTCGCTGCAAACTGCTTCAAAAAGCCATTTGTGCGTTCCTTTATTGGGCTTTTAGTCAGTATGAGGACATATAATTGCAATATTTTATATTATATTACAATGGGGTGTCTTTGTATAAGCTGTCTGAAGCATTTTTAGTCCAGTACCAAGTATTTTGTATCATATCTGCTGCAAGATTTTGTCTAAAGACAGAATAGATTCACTTTGGTTAAAAAAAAGTAAAAGTTATTGACTCTTTTTTTTAAGAAATTACCTTTAAAGATAATGCTTGTTCTCTCACAGTCGATACGTCGTAAGAAGGGATTATGTGTTTTTTGCGTGTGAAATAGCTCGATATGTTGATAGCTTGCGATAAAACTAAGATGAAGAGACTCTGCTCCATAATTTCAATGCAGGCATATGTGCCTTTGTGACGTTTTAGCATTTATACTGCAGTTTCACTTTTCTTGAGCTGTTTTTACCTTCAGTCTGCTGGCTGTGGGAAATCAGGATCATCAGATGGCTTTGTGGTCCTAAACCTCTGCTGTTGTGCTGATTTCTTTGATGTCCGTCCACTTATTGCACATAAACCTGAAAAAACAGCAGTTCTAGATAAACTCTTGGCTTTGTGATGGATTAAAGTGACACAGCTTTTATTCTGCACCATTTTAAAAAACAAAAACACATTAAATTTCTCCATTTCCTCTTGCTGGATTTAATTCATCATTTCACCCAACGTTTATGTCTACTTTCGAGCCTTAATGTGCGTTTTTTTCTCCTCTGCAGACGATTACCAAGCTGTGTTTCCCTGTTATGAAAATATAACTGTCTATTCACTGGGGGTGTCCTCATATGAGACAATAGGATTCCCTTTTCATAGATTCATAATAACCTGCATTACTCAGTTCCCTTTTTCATTGTCTTTCACAAATGAACACACACACACATACACAGGCATTCAGGCATTCAAAGCGAAACCGAAATTCATGAACTGGTGATTATCCCTCCTTCTTGTATTTCCATGTCAAGTTGTGTTTTCCATCAGGAGCAAAAGCAGATCCGCTAATGTGATTTCACTTGCTTTTACTTCACCATAAAACAGCCGTTGTTGTGCAGGAAACCCAAGCACAAATTTGTGCCATATTCATGTTGAGCGCAGAGAGCAGCGGTGCTGCAGAATGGGAGTTTTAGGCATTTTAAACAAGCTGCCAGCTGGGCCGGGCCTGCAGGTGCAAACTGAACCCCTGCCAAAGGATTTAAACATTTTAAAAACTGAATGTTCTCAATCTGTTCGGAGTCAAATGATCATGTGTTGAGGTGTTTTCCCTCCCTGTAAACTCCCCTCATGTGTAGCTGCAGGCCCACGTAGGTTTCACACGACGAAATCACTCGAGTTCACGTTTAAGTAAACTCCAGATTGTGATCAGACTTCAGACTCTGCTTGAGATAAAATTGTTTTTGAGACCGATGAGGTGCTAAACTGATATTATAGAGACCCATCTCTTAGTGGGTTATCAGTTGGCTGCTGGTGCTTCACTAGGGGATGTTGTGCAAATTAAAGGAAATAACAGATGATGGTGAAACTGGTCTATTGACCTATAATGTTTCACAGGTGTGTTCCGGCCACCAGCAGCAGAGCACCTGTCTGTCTGTAAGATAATCCTTTGATTCATGATCACGCTAAACGGATACGTCTGCATGCTTAACTGCGTAGCCTTAAAGCTGCCTCTTACATGAACTCCACCAAAAGTCTTTACTGACTGAAGAAATACTCTAAATCTGAGCTGCAGGCGCTTTTTAACATTGTTAAAGTAATAGAAGAGCTGCAGGTTTAACTATAACGACCTTCTTTATCCTGCCATTTTACAAAAATTACACATTCAGAAAAATTTCTGATTTGTTTTGTTCCTGACCATTGCTACTTCTTTTACTGCAAAACCACAAAATCTTACCAAGTGTTTTTGTTCTACTTTCTAGTGTAAACATCTCAGTACATTTGAAATAAAACAAAACCACCTTACAATTAACTTTTCAGCAAAATATAGGAGGCTATTTTTATTCATTAATTCCTTAATACTGATGAAAAAGAATTAGCTATTTCTAGTCTATTTGCAGTAGAAAATAATGCAAAACTAGAAAATACTTGGTAAGATTTTGTGTTTTTTGCAGGGAATTCTCAGATGGTTTATGGCTTTAAGGAAAATTATTCTCCTGAGCTGAAATGTTTGAAAACGCCTCAGGACGGTTGTAGCATGGATGGATATAACGCGTCTCCTGTGGATTTAGTAATATTTGTGTAGCAGATTAAACGTGCCGCCTTTGAACTGTTGAGGGTAAAATTACATTTTCGTCTTTATTTTTTCAAGCATTCACTCCGTTTCTGTCTCATCACTAAAACTGCAAACCACTCTGAGTCTCTTTAGTATGCAACATGAAGAATAAAGGCTTTGTGTATAAACAAGCGAATAAAAAAAGTATTCATTAGGAGGACGAAGGTTGGAGCTTTAATTAGTTTTTTATTTGAGGACATTAAGGGACAAATCGACTTGGTTCAGTGGCACTTACTTGCTCTGCAGACGCATTGCTCTCCATCTTCTCTAATATAACGTGTAGTTACTCTGGAACAATGAGAGAAAGAAAAAAGAACATCTGTTTACATGAAATTGACATATTGCATGCTTCTGCAGCTGTGAATTTGTGGATACTGAACATTGAGATCGTCCAAATGAAGGACAATAGTTACGCAGATGAAGTTTTTATTTTGATAATTTTTTTACTTCATATTAAAGAACAACACCTTTAAGATAACTGAAATACTCTTGACAACTTCTGACTCCACTTAGATGCACACATCCATACGGGATCATACATACACACACACACATATATATATATATATATATATATATATATATATATATGTATAAGTTCACAAAAAAATTGGCTCTGTTTTGATAACACGACAAATGGTATGGTGGGTCTGGTTGCCCAACAGTGTCACAGCAGATTTCTTCTACAAAAAGTGTTGTTTGCTTGATTGTTAATATTTAAAATCTAAACACACAATAATCCACATCTGTTTCAAATCGGAGCACATTATCGACGAGAAATCAACAAATACCAGTAGAAGTCTGCAAGAAGCTGCTCAGAAATATAGAGATATCAGCTATTTTTAAAGACTTCTTTAATTAATTATAAAGACGTATTAATATTTTTTATTACATTGCAAATCGGTTTTCTGTTTATATTCCCCCAGACATGATGCACCTTTCACTTTGCTCTAGTATCTTTTGAGAGATGCTCATCTGATTTCTCATCAGAAAGAAATTTCTTGAAGGAATAAAAATTTAATAAAATCAAAATGTGCTGGGGGTGTGAAAGGTTTTGGGTTTAAATGCAGCTCTAAGAGTACAGATTGTAACTCTGTCGCATGCTTTATATGTTTTGCAGTCGTTTGCCAGATTAAAGGAACATTTTGAAAATAGCAACCTTTAAGCAGGTATTAAACATACATTTCAATAAGACCACAGTTTTGTATTGAAAACATTGTTTATATTGGTCTGATGTAGTATTCTAATCTAGAATGCGATTTCATTAGCTATAAGCAGAAAATCACTATAACTTAGAGAGAAATTTGAGAAAAAAAATATTTCAGTTAGTGAATGGAGTTACTGAAATAAATCAACTATGCAATATTCTAATTATTGAGTATGGCTGTATGTTGTGTCATATATAGTTAATAGAGGACAGAATGGAGACATTTCAAAACAAAAAGACAAAAATGCTTTTCAGGAATGACAGAATGCGTTTTCCTGCTACGATGCGTGACGTTTACTCTCCATTTAGACAATAAAATACGGCTCAAATTAGAACGAAACTTGGTGAAATTTCTAATACAGGGGTAGAAAGTGATATACAAAATAAGTTTAACTCTGTTTAATTTAGTCAAATGGCAGAAAAAGCCCAACATATTTTTATAGCGGACTGATATTATTAAGTAAAGCAGAATATTAATGAAACCAACACCATAGTTTGTTTGTTTTTAACCTTGTATTTTTACTTACATTGTTCATCTTCAAATGCATTTTGTTTAAAACGCCTCATGCTTTGTTTACTTTCACTGTGTAACCGAAGAGCATAATAAAATGCCAACACTAAAAATAAAAATTCTGGGATTTTTTTTGCTTATTTAACCATACATTACAGTTTGTGTTTCTATTTCAGTAGCCATATTATAATTTTTACGAGTTGGCATAAAAAGATGAATACTTATCTTGATTATTTACAGGAATATAGCTGCAATTTTTGATGCACAAACAGTAAATGATACAGACAGAGCAGAATGTAGGCAGAGCAAGTTTTCCATGGCAAACTAACGTCATCAATAACTTCTGTCATCATTAGCCAATCGCAGATCAAATGGTAGAATGTAGGTTTCTGTCCTAACCACAGTGCATGTATTAAAGTGGAGATGCAACGTGCCTCACTGAGGAGAATACCTTGTACGTGAAACCATTTTAAATGACTGAACTGATGAACCTGTGTGTAAAGGTTGAACTCAGCAGTCTGGAAGTTCGTACAAGAACAAAGTTTTAAGTGTTTTTTTTTTGTGATTTCAGTGACGATGAGGCACATAATCATTTAAGTGTTTTGGGTTTTTTTTTCCTCAGAACTTGCAGTTGGATTAAACTCACTGTGGAATCAGTTTTTCTTCTTCAGTTGACTGATGCTTATTTTTCTTTAGATGATTAGATTTGAGGCTTTACTTTGACTCTTCCTTCCTTTGAGCTTATTTTTGTTGCAATTAACCGTTTCTGTCAAACTGTAAACTTTAATATGTTTTTGTGGGACGGGGGTTATATTTTAGAGTATCATCAAGTTGAACATAATTGTGAAGTGGGAGATAATGGATAAATTGTTTTCAACAATTTTACAAATGAAAACCTGAAAAGTGTGACACACATTTGTATTCAGACCCTTTTTTACTCTCATAAACCGAAATAAAACCCCTTACAAAAACTAAATTAGTAAACAAAAGACCTGAAATTTAATCTAATCCAGCTGTTCAATTGATGTCTCAGGTTTGTTAGACAACATTAGTGAACAAACGTCATCTTAATGAAAAAGGAACGGCAGAAACGTTTAGGGATGTAGAGACGTTTCATGCAGGCTAGGCTAGCTAAGCTGTGAACATCTCAGGGATTGCTGTTCAATCAATCGTCTGGACACGGAAACAGCATGGCGCACATACAAATCTATTATTAGGCCCATATTACGGTAACTTGACAATACCTGCAGAGATGTAAGTCTTAAAAGCGATCTATTAGGAAAATTCACATTTTCCCCAAAATTCTCTTTTGGGTTTTAACTGCCTTTAAAAACATCACAACACTTTTCTTTTTTACGAATAAGTTTAGGTTTTATGGCGTCTGAAAAATTTTAAAAAAGCTACCGTTTGTCCAGTCGCAATCAACGGGCACGTAGCCGTTACCTAGCAACCACAGCCGAACCCAGCTGGGGTTGGTAGCTGAGCTCGGCTAGCAACCCCAGCGAGCTCCAGGAGTTCTGCTCAGCAGGTTTTACCGTTATTATACAGCGCTATTTGCGCTGTATAATTGCCTTTGGGAAAGACAAGGGTTTTGTTGTTTACCTACCATTCAGAAAAGATGATTGTATAATGTTCAAAGACGGTTGAATAATTGCGCACAGAGTTGCAGTTTGCAGCCATTTTCTAGGCGAGGGTGAGTTGGGGGCGTGGCCACCAGCAGCTTATTTGGATTTAAAGAGACAAGAGACCATAAAACAGCTCATTCTGAAAGGAACCCAAAATATTCAGAACTGACTAGACTAAAGTCTCATTATCTAAGAATGATTTTGTGCAAAAGAAAAAAATGGAATGAAAATGTTTTGCATAGTTTATAGACCTATCCTAACCAATTAATGGGAGCATAATCTGTTTGTAGTTTAGGGATAAAGCAAACACATGGAAGAACGTGCTCTAGATTCATTTAAATTAATCTAAAATGTCGTATTTTGAGCACAAAACATAACATAGCTGAACAGATCATCTTGAAAATACCATCTCCACTGAGAAACACAATGGTGACAGCATCATGCTGTGGGGATACCTTTTTTCAGTAGACCAAGGGAAGCTATTTAAATTGATGGAAGATGGGTGACACTAAACACAGGACAATAATATCAGAAAATATGTTTAGAAGCTGCCAAACATTTAAGCTAGGAGTGGAGGTACAGCTTCCAGTAGAACAACAACAACCATAAACATACGGCAGAGATACAATGAAATGGTTTACTTTAGATGTTATAGTGGCTCAGTCAAAGTTCAGACCAAAATTTAAGTGAGAATCTGTAGGAAAGACTTGTTAAAAGAAGATCTCCATCTATCTGACTGAAAATTAGCTATTTTATGAAGAAGATTTGCCAAAGATGGAGCTTGAGTCAGGAAGTTTTGGGCAAGGGAAGCTAAATACAAATTCACATTACACTTTTTGTATCAAGAAACACAGTACATCAGCTTAATACTGTAATCTGATTTACTGTAATCCTGTTTGCGTTATAAACTACTCTGTCTGTCAAAAACAAGGAGCCTGTATTTCCATTCTGACGAAGTGATCACAGAGCAGCCTACTAACCAAAAATAACATCACAGATGAAGAAGAAATGAGTGGGAGAGACCGTAAACTTTTCTGTCCTCATCCCCTGTTTCACAATGTTGAGGTTTCAAACAAGCTTGAATGAAGTTCCCCTCCATCAGCTAAAAGACGAAAATGTTTTCAGAATGTCTCTTGTTTTTCATTCTCTTTTCCACTGACATTTTGTATATTGACACATCTGAAGGGTTGCAGAGAATGAAACATTTCGCTCTTTTCCACTGGGCCTCAAACATCCACCGTCTGTTTATTTGTTTAAATTAGCTTCAGCCTAAAATGGTTATTCTGAATGCAAAAAAAATCAGAAGAAAAACTGAGATCGATCGCAGAGGGAAACCCTCAGAAGGAGAACACGGGGGATGAGCAGAGTGAAAAATGTGAATCATTCCTTGTTTCTTGATCTTGGCCCACACTGGGTCTTTCTTTCTTTCGGTAATGACACGTTGTGATACACACACCCTCGTTAGGTGAGTGACTAACGAGGGAGTCCTCACTTTCAGGTGTTTTCCATCAAAATCACGAATCGACAGAGAGGAACGCCACGCTTGGCCCGCAGCGTTTTTAAACAGATTCACACCCAGACTCTCTTTAAGGACGGTTTATTATTTACAGGAGACGCGTTTCTAACCTGCAGGTCTCGTCGTGCAGAGGAAGCGACAGGCCCGTTTCATTTACGAGCTCAGAGGGAACAGAAGCAGGTGTGAAGCCTTCATGAAGGCAGTACAGAGGCAAGCACAGAAACCTCAAAGAGACACATGAGACGTGTATGAGATGTTTGTTTTGTCCTTGTTGTGGTTCCTGTCTCCAAACCACCTCGGCAGTGTGTTTCTGAAGCACCCGGCCCACTGATCTGATAACTGTAGCTGCTTACATGAAAATTTACTCTATAACAGGATTAACAGTGTGAAATGTCCTGAATTGTATCTATTTTTTAACGTTTCTCCTTCTACAAATCAGATTTTTCAGGTGTCTAAGCAGATTTGAAGTAGTTAGCTTGGGAAATAATATAAAAAAGAACAAATGTTTGTGTGCAGCTTCACTTATATTTGAGAAACTAAAGTTTTAACAAGTGATTTTCACACAAACCAACCAAAACCGTGACCAAAAGTCATGTCTCAAACAGAAACATATGTTTATAAAAATCCTCTCGACATTTTAGAAATGCACCGATCTGGCTTCTTTGTCTGCTACCGATAGGTTTTCTTTGAGATTTTTCATTTGAAAGGCCGTAACATATAAAAGATAAAGAATATTCCAGTTAATACATCAAAGAAGGGCCACACAAGTCCAGGCCTCTAGCTGCTCGCTTGCAACTTTGTTTGGTCACTTAGATCTTTATTACTGTGTTTTTCAACAAAAAGACAAATCAGAAACTGAGACTGAGCTGCTTATGTAGACTGTAATGTTTTGACAATTCAGCAGATTAGTATATTCATCAATTATTATTCCAGTCCTCATTCTGCATTTAAAGTCTTATAAAATGCAATTTTCCAATTTTCTCCACAGAAGTAGCCTCGATTTTTCCATCGAAAATATTTCTACAGTTGTTATCCTCTTGCAACTTTTACTTCACCAAAACTCTTGAATCAAATTATTGAATTTTATCATCATCATCCTCATCTTTCACATCTGCAGGGACCTGTTACTGAACCGTTAATCCGATTCAGGCGCGTTAGAGAAAGATGCATCTAAACGTTTCAGGACAGTATCTTGAGGACTGGGCTTGAGCGCTGCTTCATCAAAGCACATTTCTCTAACCTTTATCCAGTATTCACTTAATTAATTTAGAAAAAGTGTGTGTTGGTTGATGTGTTTCAAACGCAAAAATAATGGGAAGTCTTATTTTAATGCGTTCAATGAATAAATAAATAAAAAATCTGATTTTTCAGTATTTGACCTGCCCGATCAATTCTGGCTGATTCTGGTGTCTCTCTCTGCAGTCTGCATGAGGCTGAACTTAGACGAAACTAAGAGAAGACATAAATCCTGTCTTTCCTGCACTGCGCTGGATTCAGATGGACACGTTTTGATTTTTAGCGAGAAGCTTTTCAGACATGATGCAGAAAATGGAAAATGTTCTTTATCCCCAAGATTTAGCCTTTTTTAACCAAATGTTTTCATGTTCATTACAATTTCAAAGTTAGCTGGACCACAAACATCCAGTGACTTTCACCCAATAGGGTCCCCATTCACTAAGATTAGCAAAAAACAGTTTTTGAAAAAAGAGTGAATCAGATTGCGTTTGTGTTGTTGAGAAGATAGGCAACAGTTTTGGACGCAGCATCTCCTGAATGTTAAAATTGATTATTGTGAGCAGATCTTTAACTTCAGTCCTCCAATAGTTTCTCATACAGAAAGTGTTTGATTTCATGCGGCAGATTTTTACTTTAAATTTCAGAAACAATTAAATTGAACATGTATTTTTACAATAAAAAACAGTCTCTACAAAAGTTAAGAATTTGTTTGGTTGTTTAATTTAGTTTTTAAATGCCAAAGTTGGGCTTTGATAAACTGTTTCCAAATCTTTACATGTTTTAAACTAAAATTTTACTTTTTTTTTTTCATATGTGACAACAGTGAAACTTTCCGCTAATAGACTTGTGTGTTGCTGGCGCATATCTACAGCTCATTTTAATCATCATTTAGTTAGAGGTTAAATTTGTTCATGAAGGCATAAAAGAAACATGAGAAAAATCATACTATCTTTCTTTCCTTTTTAATGTATTCATTGAGAAAAGAAGCAATGAAACGACTTGATATGAAAAGCCGGAGACAAAAAAATAAAACTTGGTGCAAAAGATAAACTTTTAATTATTAGTCCATAATTGTAATGCCTTCATAAACAAACAACCACCACTGATCACAAAGTGAAATGTTTAATTTCTCCAGTTTGTTCTTAATGAAAGTCAGAGAGAGCAGAAAAGGAACAACATGTGTTTCCTAGCTTTAAAAAACTGTGGCCATCTGAAGGCTTAGATTTGCAGAAAATACTGAAAAAGGTTAATGTTGTAGTAAAACTGCCAACAACAAGCTTCCACTGGGCAGGAATAATGCACAATTACAAGACCGAACTCAGCCACAGGCATCAACTATGCTGAGATTATTAAAGTTCATCTTGATGGAGGTGGATCCTATAGCAGGCTTTAAACTTTAAGCCCGAAGTGAGCTCATATAAATGATTTAAATGGTCATTTATCACCAGTTATCAGAGCCACGTTATTGACGGCGGCGGACTGATTGACAAGTTTTCAAAAACCAGATTCAGACGGACGAGTTTCAGTCCTTATTTTGATTAATGTTCGACACAGTTCTTCAAGCGAATAATGTCTCATGTGAAGAATTTTGAATTATTGGTCCAAATTACAATAAAATAATTTACATTTTCATAAAGACAACGTAGTGTTCAAAGCTGCAGATTCAACAATGAAAAATGGCAGAAACACAGAAACTATTGCCTTCTGTCTAAACAAAGACAAAATGTGTCTAAGCACGTTAAAGTTGATCAAACGGACTAACAAAGTTCTGCTTTATTTATTTTGGACTAAATGGGGCAACTGGGTTAAAAAGAGTAGCTTGACCCGAAATAGTCGTATGTCCATAGATGTTCAGTGTTTTGACCTTGCAAAGGTTTTTTTTTGGGATTCTTTCAGTTTGTGTGTTAATGCAGATTTCCGATTTTTGAGTTTTTAAATGCGCAAGAAGACATGGACACACTGCGTCCTCTAAATCCAAAGAAACCTCCGTTCCAGCTCTCGTTCCTCGTTTTGACATCGATTTGTTGTGGTGCTAAGAAGCTTTGGACTTGTTACACTGGTGAGCCGATTCAGGCATTAAAAATGTTCAATCTAAAAACATGGAAGACTGGGCACCACATGGATCAGTGAGAGAGCCTGCGCTTCATAAACGGAGGCTCCTGTCCTCGAAGTCGTTGTCCCCAGTTCGACTCCCAGCCCTGGTCATTTTCTGCATGTTTTCCACTTCTGTCTGTTTGCTCTTCCTCTTATCTACTTGCTGTTAATTAAAGACCACTAAAATCCTTTAAAAAGAACATTAAACACTAAAAAAGCCGTGATAAACTCTGTTCTCGCGATTTGACGGGTTGAAGTTTGGAAACAGGCGCCGAGGCTGGTCGCAAACCTCTGAGACGGAACTGGTTCATTTTTGCTGGATATTAAATTATACAGATTATACTAAATACAATTAACTGTTCTCAAGTTGTAGTTATTTATTTTTTTAACATGTCTTGTCTGGCAGTGGAAGAATACAAGACCCGAGAAATCTGCTTTTACACCTTCAGAAAGAGAGAAAAAACATGATAAAACAGAGAAAAAATGTTTCTTTTTCTAATAGTTCTTGTGTAATTATATGTATCTTTGTTTGTGGGTGGCTTAGTTTTCTGGGATGGTTCCTTTGTTAATGTGCCTGCACTGTGAAGGCTGAGTTTGGATATTTTGTACAGAAATTAAAACAAATTGCAAAACATATTGCATAAAATATTACTTGTTTATAATGTGCTCATTAGATATTTATTAGACCAATAGGCTTTTTATGAAATATTTTGGCCAGAAATTGTAAAAGAATATCTTATTGATTTAAAACGATATCTTTACACTACCCAAAAGATGAGTTTTGTGTTTCTAAGCTATAATTCATCCTGGAAATTCTTGTCACAAATAGACGGAAACAGTTTGAGGCTTAAAAAAAACGGTAATTTTTATGCAGATGTGTCTCTTTTTTTCTCTGAAACAACCAATCGGAGGTCATTATTCTGATTCCGGCTTTAATTAACAACTGTGTGTCTTTCTTTCAGACCAATCGCTGCTGTGGGAGGTGCAACGGCTCTTAAAAACACGGCTCGCTAGATAAATACAAAGCATTTCCGCCTGACTCCGGATCACCGTCAACAACGGATCACACTGTGCTTGTCACTTGAAAAGGGTTGTAAGTATAAACTTTTTCTAAATGTACATATTTACATTTATTTGTAAAACACATAAATTGCTCTTAACATCTTTATTAAACAGCGACTCCTTTTCTGAACAATGAATTTTGCAATGATTTTAAGTCATTTGCCCCGCAGGCCCAGCGAGGCCTCAACAACAGACATTTTCTATTTTAGTTGTATAATCACAGGATATAAAAGTTTATATTTCAAAGTTTTCTTTAGTAAGTCCCTTTCTGTCTATTTTTTAAAGAAACTATAAATAACATTTATAGTTCTGAAGGTACAGGACAACTGACCGCTACGATGAGCGCTACTCATGCTCTATGTTTAAATTATGTGCAATTTGCAAATTATAAAGTTAAAATTAAAATATATATATTTTAAAAAAAGAAATAAGGATTTCCAACGTTTTTTTAATTATATGTAAAGTGATACAATAGGCACAGAAATTACAAAGATAAACGATCAGTTTGTGTACAATATGTTACAGTAGTAAACAAATTTATAACCTCACTCCACTGTAACATTTACCTCTATTACTTAATTTTCTTAAATATCTCCAGCTGTCTAAATGTATTTTCATAATATGCAACAACTACGTATTCAAGAAGTTCTATATTTCGTAAAACTGAAGGCACAGTTCAGGAAAACTAATTTAATATTTAAATATAAAGTGAAATTCTCCTATTTAACCAGACTGGACAGCAATTAATGAGAATATTTTCTCTTTTCTGTCATTGTCAGAGAATAAAAAAGGGAGTTTGTCTCAAATTTCCTCAAATACAAGAAGATTAAAAAAGAACAAAACCAACAATCACAGACCTCCCTCAGTAAAGACTGAACCTCCGTCTGTCCTGTGTTTATAACTTTCTTTAACCTTTCCGCCCTGTTTGGCCTTCATATCGCCCTTCCCTCCTTGTCATCAGTGGATCTGAAGCTTCATCCTGCTACAGATACAATCATGGTGGTTTCTGGGTTAAACTTCCACAGGTGCAAAGACTTTGAACGTCTGCTCATCATCTGTGTCACTCTGCACTCTACATTCACATATCAAACTCTTAGAGATCAGCTGTAACAAATACTGAATCATTATTCCTTTCTCAGTCCAAACCTATGTCACTCATGATACTTTCTGCTTTTTAGGCATTCAAAGTTTATCATAGAGACATATGGATAGTATCGCTATCAGAACAAACACATAAATACACATAAATGTATTTGACATAGTTCTGTTAGTGATCCAAGTCACCTATGATTATGCATTTGCCAGTTATTTGAGTCTAATACAACGCTAAAAGTAATGACGTTATGTGCAGTTGAGCCCAAAATTATTCTTCTTATTATTTAATGTATTGTTTTTTATTTTACCACCTTGTTCCTTTGGCTGCAAGTCACATTATGTTTCTGAGTGGCGCAGTCAGCATCCACGCTTCAGTCTAGCGGAAAACCTGTCAAAGGAGCGAAAGATTAGGGTGATGGCAAGGAGGCCCTCCATCCTCAAAGAGTTGAAGCTCATGACCAAAGATAAATTTACAAAATAATACTGGAAACATCTAATGGACAGCAATTATAGGAAGCTGCAATGCATGCAAAGCGTTTTCGTTGATAACTTAGAATAGTTTAAATAATTTATGACAAATCATTTTTTTAAATCGAAATAAATCAGATTAATGATTATTTTTTAAAATTCTAGATTTTTCCTTTTATACCGATTTATTATATTTCATAAAGATATTCTTATCTCATTTACAGTAATAAACAAACTTCCTGGTTGAATGAGAATCACTTTAAATCTAAATCTGCCAGAGGTATGAATTATTTTTAACTTAGTCATACATACTCAAAAACTCAGTAGTCTTAAATTAACACATATCACCTCATTTTAAGACGCAGTGGTCTAAATTAAAGCGACCACAGTTTCGTTAGCAGCAGGTTAGCTTAGCCACGAAAGCTATTACAGTACCGTAACAAAAAGTCGCTTCAAAACATCCAAAGCTCCATTAAATAGGTGCAAATGTATTTCTTACTTGACAAAAACAAGCCGTAGTATTCAATAAACTTTCATTTTCTCGCGATGATGACGTTTTTATGCTGTTTTCATGTTTTCCCGAAGTGGCTAATGCTAGCATGTAGCCGCGCTGATGTGCTGAAATTTGTCTTAATGTCCAAAGTAAGATTTTGGAGGAATAATGTTTTAGCTGCGATGTGAGCAGTTTTCGCCCCCAGACGGATATTTGACTGGGGATATGTAAGGACAGCGCCCAGAGCAAGTCACATGACTCAGACAGGGAGCAGCAGCGGCCATTACAGTCTCTGTTTCACTAAGGAAAACACAGTAAAACTGAGATTTTTTATTTTTTTTTAGCAACATAATGTGTCAATGAGATGCTATAAACATTAAATATTTATTAGTAAAGCCAGCTTTTCAAGATTTTTATATATAAACACACACATGAAAATTTGGCTAATTTATTTGTCATTTAACCAAATGAGAGAAATACAGATCATTTAAGAATAAAACGACGACAATAAGGTGAGAAAACGGGCCCAAACCAAAATCACGGCAGTCTGAACTAGACCGTCGATGGAAAAATAAAAAATAAAAAATATGAAAAACTCAACAAACTAGATAAACACCTTCTTTACCATTTTATATTTATTAAACATAGCATTGTTTATTTTTGTAGTAAGGTTGAGGCCCATTTAAAATAAATTAGGCGTATTTATAAGCATTTAAGGATAAAAATGTCTAGTAGAGGGCTGTTCAAAGTGTTGTCCGTGGGCCATTTGTGGTCCTCAGATAATTTTTTAGCCCCCGATCAAAAGTCAAGAATGCCAAATATTGGGCCAACAAGATAAAAAACAATTGATGACCCCCTAAAAATTGGAAATTCTATGTTTTTCCCTTAATAAGGTAACAGTCTGAAGTCCTTTTTATGTTTTGGATCTTTAATTATTTACAGGTTTCAATATATATTTTTTTGTTTATTGTTGAGTAGGTAAAACAACAAACAAAACACTGCAATAAACACATTTTTGCACTTTTAATTTCATTAATTTTGTGGCCGGTGGGTAATTTAAATTTGCCAATTTTGGCCCCGACGCAGGAAAAGCTTTGACACCGCTCATCTAGAAGATTGATACAGAGCATTTGATAATATTTGAATTTCTTGTGTTCAGTAACATCTAAGGCCCAGCATAATAATCATCATCTCACAAAATGTTTTGTGTCTTAAATTATTCAAAATATATTTTAAACAAATTGTGCCATTTATTTTCATTGATTTTGTATAATTGGTGTGTTTCAAGCCAGAAAGAGCTTGACAGTCTTCATAATCTGGACAAAAAAATCTTCAATAAATAAGTTGTAAAGTAAATTGAAAAAACAAGACTTTTATCATTACTGGCTAATGTGCTAAAAGAAATAGATTTTTGAAATAACCTGTTTCTCTGTAAGAATGACAGTTGTGGGAGAAAATGCCACTTTTTCTTTAATGTAACAATAAAGTAAAAAAAATAGTTCCTTTGTCATTATTTTATTTTTGTTGTAATGTATATATTTGCATTCAATCTCTGTAAGCTGTGAGCGCTTGAAAAGTTAAGTCAAATTCCTTGTTTGTGCACACAATATAAATCTGACTTTGATTGTGATTATTTAAAACAGTATTTTGAACAAAACTCAGAGAATAAAAGAGAAATGAAAGTGAGAAGAAGCAGTAAAACAGGCATAAAAGGATAAACATGTACCTTAAACCACAGTCTGTGTTCGCTGCTGGTGCTGTGGTCTCTCTTTTTTCTCCCTTTAAGCGTGGAGAGATCCGTCTTTCGTGGAACAGGAGAGGAAGAGAGGGGGCGTGAGAGGCAGAGGGGGAGGAGGAGGAGAGGGGAGAACTGGGATAACAATCTGCACCTTAACTAAATCAAGTCCCACCACAACCCAGCAAACGCGCTCTGCGTTTCTCTTCCCCCTCGACGTTTGCCTGCTTGTTTGAATCCAAAGCCCACCACAGGCCGCCTACTCTCAGCTCTCTGAACCTGTCCTCTTTTATCTTCTAAAAATCTCTCTAAATCTGAGACCACCACAACCCCAGGGATGCTTCCGCTTAAATCCCTTCACCTCTTTACCAAAATCTAATATGGAAGCGATTTAAACGTTAAAATAAGGATAATTCCACCAAATAAAGCTGTAAATTTAAAAGAAGATCCTTCTAGAAACTGCGTTGAAATATTAATAAATTTTTTTTTATGAGACTTTAGTTCAAAAATTGGATTTCTCTTCCTTGCAAAGTCATGAATTAAAACAAGAAATTAAAAAATGCTGATATTTTAAATTTTTAAAATACATAAAAGGCTACATAAAAGGCCCACAGCCTCCTGTAACTCGTTTAAACTAGGGCGAAAAAGGTCACGGGAGCTAAAGTGGTTTGTTTTGATATAATAGGACTCTTTAATGCCCCATTCTTGAATTTAGGAACTTTTTAAGGAAAAAAAAGGTTGGAGGTGTTCCACAAGGCTCAATGTTTGGATCACTGTTTTTTCAAGGATAAATAGGTTTCCTTTGTTTAATTGTATAAACTATAGTTTATGGCAATGTAGAAATTTTTTATGTGTATACTTCTATCCTTATCCTTGTCTATTTCTAATATACAGACCCTATTAATACATTAAAATATTATTGAAAAGTCCATTTATTTTATAATCTTTACCATTAAGAGAAATATATTATATAGTTTAATCTTTACACAATTTCCAGCCTTTACTTTTGTCTTATGATGATTTTCCACTTAATGAAAACTTGATATTTAGAATCTGAATATTACATCATACCTGTAAAACTACATTTTATAAAACAGAAATCGGAGTTTAATGAAAAGTATTTGCATCAGAAAGCATATTCTTACTTATTGAATTTGACTGCATGTCATGACTTTGCATTTGAAGTAAGAAAATCTTTTGCTGTCTTAATTTGTGAGTTATTTCTCTTCAAAAATAATTAACAATTCATTCACTAAAATGTTCTGTATCTTTTCTCCTGCTGTGTGTTTTCAGGCACCAAAATGAAGAACCTGCTTCAGTTCTTCGTCTGTCTCATCATTGTCCTCAAAACGAATGGTAAGAAACACCAAGGACAGACTTTTTAGAAGAAGGTGTTTTGGTTTTGCATATCAACACTTAATATTATTTCACTTTTAGGGGCTGATGAAGTGATTTATGTTCGAGTTGGAGACACGGTTCCTCTTCAATCTGGAACACTTCCCGAAAATTATTACGTGACCTGGTTTTTTGAAAAAGAGGATGGGACTGAGCTTGCTTACATTAACTATTTTAGTAAGAAAAATGTTGAACAAGGTGAGTAAAGCACTGGGATACCAATAAAAAAAATGGTAGTAATTGTAATAATTTGTTGTAGTTTTGACATTATGTTGTATTCAATCAATTTTGCATCATAGGTGACATCTGGAAAAACAAGTTGTCAGTCTCCTCCAATGGACTGACCATAAATAATATCGAAGAGGGAAACTTTGGGATCATTGTCTGCAAAGTGTCAGATAGCAATAAGAAACTCTCCTTAAAAACATTTGAGCTGATTAAAGTCATTGGTAAGAAAAAATTATGAATGTATTTCACTTTAACCACAACACATTTAACTGTGCAATGGGAAAATATATAACCAATGTTTTGAATGTCTTGCTCAGAGTTAGGGTTTTGACGTAAAGTCTACACTGTAAAAAAATTATCTAATGGCAACCACAATTGCCGGTATTTTGCCGTAAATTAGAGACAGTTTTTCTTTCTTTTTTTTTTTTTTTTACAGTGTATGGTTTATGAGGTTTGATACCTTTTTAGTTTTTTTAAGCTCCAAGAAAATCTTCAAAATCACCACAGTGAAGCTGAAATAATTTCTTATTAAAAGTTCCTTTTTTAAACATATAATTCACTTTTCTGTGTCTATGCGTTGTTTTTCTCTTTTTTTGCATGTTAGTGAGTATAAAGGAACAATTACCAGTGATCCCTGGAGATTTTCTGTCTCTGACCTGCATTGCTGAGACTAAAAGAGAACACACAATTTATTGGAAGAACCCCATGGGCAAAAAGGTGACTTCTGTCTATGGATCAGTTACAAAGAAAGCTGAAAGCCAAGACAATGGAGAGTGGAAGTGTGTTGTGGATCATAATGAATTAAAATTTTCAGTTTCTGTTGTTGGTGAGTGATTGATTGTGAACACAGATTACTCTGCATGTTGGAAAAAAGTTAAAATTTTTCTACTGTTTTATTCTGTTTCAGACTTCTCCTCTGCATCCAAATATGTTTACACATCTATGAACCTCCCTCTTAGCATTCCTTTCTGGATTTCTCCCAAAGAGTTTGTGCAAAAAATACCGTCTGTTATTAAGACAGTTGAGTGGCTCTTCACACCGACAACATCTTCCACTCAACAGACTATCTTCTCCTTCTCACATAAGAATGGACAGCTGAAACAGGAGCATACAGCCAGAGAACTGAGCTTTAAAAACTTCACAGCTGGTGGAAATTTTTCATTGTACAGAAATCTGGTGAGGGTAGAAGACAGAGGGACCTACAATTGCTCCATCAGATTTAAGAATGGCTACATGCTCAGCAGGAGTCTGGTCGTAGAGGTGCTGCAAAGTAAGTGAAAACAAAACTTCAGCTGGTTTATGTTAAATGTTTGCAAAACATAAGTTCTTTCACCATCTGCACTTTTGTTAGCCATAAAATTGCGCAAATTGAAAGTACGAAAATAAATTTGCTTAATGTAAACACAGCAATTTCTAAAAAACTCCTGTTTTTGCATCATGATGAGCTGGATTTTCAGTCATATCAAAGTAGATGTATTCTGCAAAACTGCAATTGAAACAACTTTTTCGCATCACATGAGTCGAGCGATCAGCAGCCGGATGTTACTACTGGTGAATACGACAAAGACAACAGGAAGTAGTAGAAGGAGGATGGTTTATTTTTGTTTTTTTTCTGTCAATGTCCAGCTCACAGCATCACACAGTTTATAAAAAGTTAAGTGATATTTGAACATGTTGAACAAATAGCTCTTCTGTAAAATTGCAGACTAATCTCCCCAAAACGCCGTTTACGTAGCCGCTCCCAAGTACAAGGAGCTTGTCGCGCCAACGCCTGAATAAGACGCCAACGTCTCCTCTGATAAATGATGAGTGCTAGCGCCATGACTGAATTATGAATCTATCTTATGTAACATCATTTTTAATGACTTATTGCATGAACAACGTCTGACTTTAAAATAATTTCTTATTTAATGGAAACACCGTGTTTGCAAAAATGGGTTTTTAGCAGAATATCGACACAGATTTGCACACATTTGTAATGGAAACACAGCTGCTTTATTTTTTCTCTAGGCAGTTAGAATATACGTAAGTTAGTTTGGAACTAAAATTTGTAAATAATTGTTTTGAATTGTTAAGATTATTTTGGTAACTTTTAGACCTTTCCATTAATTTAGAATATTAAAAGCACATCTTGGTGGAGGACTGTGTCGGGTGTGACAACAGGAGGTTTTTTTAAACAATCTTTTGACTACTTCTTGAACATGTAAGGTCAGATAAATTAACTTTCATTTTTATATAGGTTGTAACAAACTTTTAGTTGCTGTTTTGTCTAACAGTTTTTCAAACAATCAAGCCGGAAGTGCGTTAAAGAAACAAACCACCTGTTGCCACCCACAGCCTTGGAAAAATTTTGGTTTTGGAACTTAGAAGGCCGTGACAGATTTATTTCTTAGTGAGTTTTCTGCTTTGAAATGAAGAAACAAAATCTACTTTTTCTTTGTTTTCCAGTTATTCCCTCCCCAGGAACGGAGTTAATTTCAGGCCACCACCTGAACCTGTCCTGCTCCACCGGTGGTCCTCTGGAAACTGGCGTGACGGTGAAATGGGTCCCTTCTCAGACGTCGTCCCTGGCGAAAGCCGATCTTTCGTCCGGTCACCTCATCATCCCAAGAGTGGGAACGGAGGACTCTGGAAAGTGGAGGTGTGATCTGAGGCGGAACACGACGACGCTGACGTCAGCTGTGATAACGCTGAAGATCGGTGAGCACAGGAAGCGAGAGGAGAGCAGGAAATATGACATGGTTATGAACCTGCGGCCTCTTGAAGACAGAAACTTGGTTGAATCTGTCATTTTCTCTACTGTAAGCTGTTTGATGACTCTGTCTCTCTGTTCTCCACAGATCCCATTCTCACTGTGTGGATGATGGTGACCATAAGCGCCGCTGGAGTCATCTTAATCCTCCTCCTCATTCTAGCTTTCATCCTCTTTAGGCGCAGACAGGTACATTACACTCTTCTCATTTTCATTTGGATCAAACATGAATGTTAGCTTTTATTTTCTCTTTTTCTCACTGCCTGTCTTTCTTTTTTGTAACTCACATCAGCGGAAGATGAGAGAGTTCAGGCACCGACTCTGCAAGTGCAAAAAGTAAGCGATAATCATTTCCTGGATTGACAGGATGGCATGCATTGATACATTTACACACACATAACTGAACTTTTAAAGGTGACCTCTTATGCTTCCTTGAACAGATTAGGATTGATCTATGGGCTACAAAACATGTAGCCCATAGATCATTTTGAACTTCTTTCAGAAAGAGATGTTTTAGGGCGTCTTGTCACTTTAAATCCAAATAAGGTGCTGCTGGCCATGCCCCCCAACTCAACGTTTACACTCACACATAGAAATGGCTGCAAACAGATAAGGAAAAGCATTAGCATTAGCATTACTTCCGACACAACCAACAAGAATGTAGCAAGTGGTTTGTTGATGGTAAGTCAACAATTAATAACTTGTCTTTTCCAGCAGCCATTGTACAACAACAGTGGTAAAACCAGGTGACCAAACATGTTGGAACTCCATTTGAGTTGCTAGGTAACAGGCTGGAACTCTGCTGGGGTTGCTAGGTAACGGCACAATGCCCACTGAATGTGACAAAATTGAGAGGTTTTTGAAATGGCTCATTTTCCAGACACCAAAAAGTATTAAAAACGACTGGGCGTTTTCTACTAAAAGCACTTGGGCTATTTTTCAGAAGCAGTCAAAACCCAAATGGAAGTACAAAAATCTGAATTTTGCATAATAGGTCACCATGAGGAATCAAGAACATTTGTGTCTCTTTTCTTGAACTAAACATTTTTCTTTTGTTTGCTTTTCAGCCCAAAGCCAAAAGGTTTCTACAAGGCCTGACAGTCGGGACGTTCACAGCAGGACATCAGGGTGTTATGCAAACAATTCTGTCCCAAACGGACCCTCATCGTTTCTGAACTGTGCTAACTCTCTTTCATGTGTTAAAGCAGAGACTGAAACTTGTGGACATTGCTAAAATGAAAAAAAGAGAGAAAACAAATGTAAAAATTTTACATATTTGCCACTTTTTCTTACCTTTTTGGATTGTTTTTTACTAATAATGGTCGCTTCAGCCAGATCAGATATTTGCTGTTTTTAACTTTGCATCTCTTAATGAAAATGAATCTTGGAAACAGTTTTAACTACTTTTCCAACAAATGATTTTAAGTAATTTTTTTAATGTGACTAATAATTGTTATATATGAACCAGAGATCAATTGCTACTTTGGCTTCATCAGTGATCATAATTTTGCATATTTTGCAAAAGTAAACTTTGTTCAACAGTGATAAGAACCACTACCAATGGAAATGCAATATAATTTAAATCTTTCAGAAAATAAAATACTATACAATTAGATTTGAACACACTTAACAATATTTATTGTCATGGTTTGTGGAAATAAATAAAAACTTTGAGATTTAAACTGAGATATTTGTAGATTTGCTATAAGATGGAAGGAGGTTGGCCGAAACGAAAGCCGTTTTTACCAGCCATTCAAAAGAGTTGAGACAATCTTTTAAATTTAAAATCAGAATATATTTGTCTAAAAAAATATTCAAATTCTATTTGTACAAAAATAACATAGAGACTATAAAAATATCTCAAAAGGACTGCATCTTGATGGTCATATGCATCAATTTTAAGTGTTCAGATCACAAAAAGGCAGCAGGTTTTTTTTGCTATTTATATTTACATTTTAAAGAAACATTTCTGGATGCAGTAGTATAGGATTATTTCAGCAGTTTTCAAAAGTAATTTCGATGATCCATGGAGGATTTTGTCTTTTGTGCCAGTCAGACAAAACTGATTTTAATCCTCTTCTCCTCTGCACAGAAGCTTTTAATGTTTCCCTGATGGTTTTTATATATTAAACCATATAGATTAGTGATTCTTTGGAGATTATATTTGCTTTTCTGTAATGACTGACAGTTCACAACCTCTCCCTCACCTGTAATTGCTTCCCGATCGTACCTCCTGACAGCCTTATTGATGTTGACATGCTGTCTTTCTACTGTTTCATATATATAGATCTATATATATATATCTATATATATATATATCTATATATATAGATATCTATATATATAGATATATATATATAGATATATATATATAGATCTATATATATAGATATCTATATATCTATATATATATATAAACTGATATATCATCAGTTTGTTTTACTCTCTCCTTAATAGGGTCAGAATCATTTTGGAGTCAGAAAATTGTACTTAAGATGTAACATATCTGTAATATTGTGAATTTATTATTGTAGAAATACTGTTTTTTATTGTAATTTTATTGTGTCTTGTCTTGTAATGTGTATTTTCAATTATATTTTATTATCCGTTCATGATATAGTTATCCATTTATAAAAAATATATATATACTCAACATATTTTCTTTTTGTACAGATGGTGACACTTTATTTTCCAAAAATAGAAACAGGATGTTTTTTTACAGAAAAATAAAGTTGATTTAAAGATGAAGCTGTAATATAATAACTGTATTATGAGGTTTTTCAATAAAGGATCAGTGTGCAGCAGCTGAGTGGTGGTTTGTTGGTTTATAGCAGCGGCGTGGCGGCTTTCTGACAGACTCGAGGATACTCAAATTCACAGGGGACGTCGTACCAGCTCTGAGTGTAGCTGTCCACCACCGCACAGTCCTCTCCCTCAGGACCCTGGGATTGGTTGTTGTCTGGTTCTGGTATGTGAACACTCCAGAACCTTTGAAAAAACAAGAACAGAAACCGGTGTTTCCACAAAGACCGATCAGAACCATCTTCAGAGGAAATGTAGATATGTGACACTAAAGCAGGTATTTGTATTCTAACATAGAAAGACTCCCAGGCGCCACCTAGAGGTTTGTAGAGGAAATCCCAAAGAGGGTTTTTATGAGTTACTCACATTCAGTGGTGAAGAAAGTATACAAACACTGTGCTCTAATAAAAATACAAATAAATAGACAAAAAAAATAAATAAATACTGTTTGTGTATTTTCATTAATACGTCAATCATGTGCCATTTTAATGAACAGAGGTGCAGATAATGCTTTTTTTTTTTATTGTTAATGCATTCTGTGATCCAGTTTACGATTGGACTTGTGCACTGCAACAAACCAAAATCTTATCAAGTATCTGTGGTCTCATTTCTGCTGCCAATATGTTAGTACACTTGAAATAAGACAAAACAAAAGTACAAGTAACTATTCAGCTAAAAATAGGAGCTAATAATTCCTTAATATTGATGAAAAAGAAATAGTGAAAGATTATTTCACTTACAATGCAGGAAAATGTCTTGATCCACTGACAGATTATTTCACTAACAACTAGTAAAGGAATTATTGACATAAACAAGCTCCTATGTCTTGCTGAAAAGTTACCTATAAGTTATTTTTTTCTTATTTCGAGTGAATTAAGATATTTGCTCTAGAAGCCAAACATATTTGGTGAGATTTAATAGTTTTTGCAGTGTGATTCTGTGCATCAGAATTTGACCTGCAGCTAAATACCATTCAGCTAATAAGAAAGAGGAATGATCATACCTTTAAAGGTTTGTATTTGACACAAAGCAAAACCAATGTGTTATTTTAACTGCAATAAGCACATTTATGTAAATTTTGTCTCGCAGATAAAAGGGGCATTAGACAAATCTGATCATTTCCACTGACATTTAAAGTTTTAAGTGTTAATTGCTGTAAATTCAGCTTTGTAATGGGTCAGTAGGGAACAATATTTTAATTTCCTGACACTATTTTAAAAACATGGACACGAGAGTTGAACCTCATGAAGTTGTTTTTTGAACCTATTAACTCCAATTGTGTTACTTTCAAACTCATAAATAAAAAAAACAACACAATCTAATGCGAATGTAACGTGTTATGTAGCACAATTAAAAATATAGTGGAGAAGGAAGTACAGATACATGAAGTAAAAGTCAAAAGTACGCTAACAAAAAAATCTTCTTACTTAAGTAGGAAAAATGTACTTAAGCACAGTAACAAAGTACTTTACTACACCCCACAATTGCTGACATTTATCAGTTTTTAAACTGCTAATCTAATGCCGCATGCTAACCTAATGCTAACATATTAACACAACAGTGAAAAATCTGATTAAAAATCAAAAATAGATGCTGAAAATATTTAAGTAACAATACCCCTCTCTGTATTTGTTCATCCTGATCCTGAAGTCTGGCTTGAAATCAGTTGTTTCCAAAACAATTGTATTTATTTGAAGGATATTCTTGTAAACGTAAATTAATCTAGTGTGGGCGTCTCACCGTTTGCTTCACAGCAGGAATGACCTAAATGCAGCATGTGACGTGTTTCTGTAACGTTGGTGCAAGTTTATGAATCATTTTATGCTCAATGTGTGGGCGCGTGTGAGCTGCACTCAATTTAAAAAATCCTCTCCTTTTTATTATTTAGTTTTTTTCTGACATCTTTTATGTCTGGATTTCAAACTAATGCAGACTGTTGGGTATCATCACTCAGTTCTGCTTTTAAAAACATTTATATTTCCTCTAGTTAAATTTTACTTCCAACACATGTCGCTGCTGTGATTTATTTTTCAGTCTCCTACCACCAAACCATGTTGCCATGTTTTGTGTGCAGCCTTTGAAAACTATAATAGTTTGTACACATTATTCTGTTGATCAAACTAATCTGAGTTTCCCTCAACATTTTAAGCGTTTTTCACATTGTATAGTGATATTAGAAGTAAACGAGACAGTGTATCGGCTGCTGCAACACACTGTCTCTAAGTCATGTGACTTGCCTATGTGGCTAATCACCTGCATAAAGTCCTACTGAAACACTAGTAATTAAAATTTAAATAAAAGTTGAAGCAGGAAAATGTTTATACTGTATTTTTTCCATAAACAATTATAATTGGGGGATTTAAATGTTATCTTGAGCTATTTCTGTAGTTATGCTGCTATTGTTTTAGGCTGTTGGGGTCAAACGGATCACTTTTTCTCACTTTCTTCTTTTTCTACTCTCCAATTTGCATTATTTGCTGTTTTTTCAACTTTTCATTTTCTTTCAGATTTTTTCTCTCCACAGCAGCTACATCTGGTCTGACATTCATTTTAGCTGTAAAACCTTCCTGGTTCATAACTCGGCTAGAAAGGTGATTATATTTTCACAAAGAGCCAAGTTGAGTTAAATGCATTAACAGTTGTGTGCCAGAATAAATGAAATCATCATATGAAAACTGCATTTATTTTTTTTTCTCTTTCTCTGACATTAAAAGTTGTTTGATTAACTGATTGCAGCAAAAACTATATTAGGGTCATTGTGAATAAAAAAACGGGAAGAGTAAAAACAGAAATTTTGATTTTAATTGCAGAAATGATCTAAAAAAAATTTGAAACGTAAATTTTTTTGACTTGGAAAATTTTTTAGCTTGAAAAAAAATTTAAATTAAATTTTTAAGTATTTTTTTTTCTTTATTAGTTTTTTCGAAATGTATTACTTTTTAAACTCAAAATTTTTATGTTTTTTTCTAGAAAATTTCAGAGATTAATCTCTACGTTTCTGAGTTCTTTGACAGAAATGTACTCCCCCATTTTTCTATTTACACTGACTGTTTTCTGAAAGAAACAGAAGAAATCTGTAAATGGGTCAGTTTTCCAAAATATACATTTGATCAAAGTGCATGTACAAAATTCTTAGGTGACCATCCCTTTATCATCAAGCTACACTTAGTAAGTATTTATAAATATATGATGAACAGATTTTAGAGAGCTTGTTGTTAAATACATACGAAGTTTTTAGCGTTGAGTTGTCTATCCATCTCCAGTCTCCTTCGGTTACACCGTCACTCAGTCCGATCCAGTAGTAAATGTGAAACCCTGCGATCCTCCTGCCTTCTTTTTCCACAGCATCCTAAAAGTTGTATTTAAGAACATAATAATCAATACCAATTATCTGATGCTGCATCTTTAAGATGAACAGAAGCACTTACATGCTGTTCTCTGGTGGTCAACATGGCGAGCTGGGCTCCTGTCTCTCTACATTTCTCAGCGCTGGAGGTGAAGTTGTGCCTGTCGGTGCTCATGTGGAAGCACTGGTCTCCCACCTGCAGCCATCCAGCTGGACACTCTGTGCAGGTTATGGCTGTTCGGACAAACACACCAGTTGTGAAGGATTACTGTACCGCAATTAAACCGATTTGTCAAAATATTTTGACTTTGTTGATTGTGACATTTTAAACCAGAGGCTTTCAGAAATAGACTTGTCAGACGAAGTAGTGGGCTGTTTTCAATATGATTGTAAACACGGTGTTTACCTCAATGTTTTCTTTTTACCATTCACATTTAAAATCTGGTCATAATATTACAGATCCTTTCGTCCTTCTCTATGATGATGATTCAGTGGTTTATTGTCCAAAACACATGTTACAAACTTGTAATTTGTTTGACCATACACTGGTAAAGAAAAAAAAAAAAAAACAGATATGTTTTCAGATAAAAGTAAAATTCCTTCAATCGCTGTCAATCATTCTTGTGTACACGCTGCTCAGAACTTCCCTCTCACTCTTGTTAAACTACGTTTTGTTCACAACAACAGAACCTTTTTCCTGTGGCAGTAAATAGTTTCTTCACCATTAGCACATTTAGCAGCGTGTGCACTAGGATGATTGACAGCACTAAAACCTTCCTCCTGGCTCTGATTGGTTGTTTTTGACCAAGAATGATGCATTTTTTTCAGACTGCAACAGTAGACCAGGGAGGAGGTGGAGGAAATCGATCTTTTCACAGATTATCTGCCTCATAACAAATTGTCACAACATGGTTTTAACAACAAACATATTTTTGGAAAAGTTGCAGACGGCAACTTTAATTTTGTTGTCTGCATGTTATCTTGTATGTTTTTAAAGCAGGGGAGTCTTGACATATGATATTACACATATGTCAGTTTTCTGGCCGATTGCTGGTCACCAATCTATAACAGGCCATACATGCCAATTCCGATTTTGGCCAATAACAATTTATTTTGTATGAAATGTTGACAAATATAGCAAAAAAGTCACTGAACTGGTAACAGTGGGGTCACTATTGTTAACGGTAAACATACAGACATGACCCGGTGGGTGACCTTTGCCCAGGTAGATAAAATCAGGGGAATTGATCGGCTTCACATGTAAGTATCAGCTAATTACCCACCTCCCAAAATTAAGGAAATTGGCACAGATAAATCAGTACAATTCTATTATATATACTGGGTTTTGTTTTAACAATACTATATATGTGAAATTTGTCAAAATTAGTTTATTTTTTGAATTTATTTCAATCTTTGATAACTTGAAGAATCTAAATTAATGAGTTACAACAACATTTAATTTCCCTTTGGGACACATAAAGCGTTTCTGAATTTGAATTTGAGTTGTATTGAATTGACCTTTTTCACGACAACCGGAAGCTGCATCTGATAGGGCTGGGGTACTTCCTGTTTTATTGGCTGTATTTCAAGTACTCTAAGAAAAATGTTTCTCCTC